>VUQR01009525.1:3615-34497 GCA_015108515.1 Hemichromis elongatus | reverse complement strand
TCAGTAACAAAGTAACCACAGCGGATGAAAAAAAAAAAAAAAGAAAAGAAAAAACGTCCCCCTCGATATGCCCTTTTACGGTCAGTCAGTATTCCACAAGCTTTTTAAATAAATCACAGGGTCTCCAGAGAGCAAAGCAAAACACTGAAGGCTCCTTCTCAACCGAGCTTCAGGAAAACAAACAGCTCAGGTCCTGCTCTCTATCTGTGGGCTCTGCAGGACGCCTTCGTGGCCGTAATAAACATGGTATCAGACTCTAATACAAGTGCCACCATGTCTGAAGCATTCATGAACATTTAAAGAGTGACAAGAAACCAACTAATAAGCAGTCAGACCATAAATCCTCCGGTTTTAGGACACATATGTTGTTTCATTCAGAGACTAAAGCGTCAGTGCTGTGCTCAGATATAGATGGCGATCAGGGCCTTTGTATTCAGTGGATGCACCGTTGACAGGTTCACCCACAAACCTACTAACTACGTATAACATATTCACAGTATTCCCACCCTCCAAGCGTCTGGGACAGAACATGCCATTCTATCCGCCTTACAAAGCCTCCCCCCCTCCCCTCAGTAAAAGCATGTGGTGTATTTGTTTGTTTTTCCAGGGTTTTATTCTGCCTGATGTTGGCTTGAAATCGATGTTCCCAGTAACAGCAGCAGCAGCAGCATCATCTGCCTCAGGTTTTTACAATTAAGTCACAATGTTGCAGAACTAATGAGCTGATGTAGCTTCTATTGTATCCCATTGTCTGTTCAACCAGCACTAAAATCTCAGTCTTAAAAGTTTAACTACTCACAGCCTGGCATTGAAGCTGTGGATAAGGCACAAAAAGATGCCATTTCAGGCAGAGTGTTTTGCTTTTTTAAAGCCAACACTGAACCATCGAAATGAAAGAGAAAAGATTGGAAAGATGCAGTGACAAACAGGAAATGCTGTAACAAACAACAAACTTTAAAGCCCGATTAAGAGACTGCAGGAACTTAGCTCTGAGGGGAAACATATCCGCTCATTCACGTAAGATTAATAAGATATTTTTGCATTCCTCCCCTAAAAATCCAACTTTACAAACGTGACTGATGTGTGTCCCACTTTCCTGATATCAGAGGGGGGAAATTTGTATTCCTGATGCAACTTGTCACAGATCCTGCGCATACCTGCAACTACAAGTATTATGCTGCGTGCAGCAGCCACAAACAAAACTTCAACTGCTTAGTCCAGAGTCAAAAGCAGGATTATAAATAACCTGCCATAAGCTCACCTCTGGCACAGACACCCGCCACTTGAGAGAAACACGAGGGCAAAAATTGAAGATAACAGTGTTTAAAAACCCTCCGAGTTGACCCACTTTCATAATGTGAAGTTTGATCGATTACAGGGCAGCAGAGGAGGAAACTACAACAGCTGCAATTTGCAGAAAACTGACAGGAGTCAAGCTTCACTTGACCAAATAGATTTTTTTGAAGACGTTCTGGAAAAAATGGAAATGCGACACCTCTTTAGGCTTTTCCGCAAAAACTAAACAGTGAGTGGAGAGCGGCATTTTGCCTCAATACCAAGAAACCGCAGATTCCACTGTGGAGGCCGTATCTAGTTAACAAGACTCTAAAAGTGAGTTTTATGGAGACATTTCTCACAATAAGACAGGGGGAACCCCCCTTAAATAAACTCTCCTTCACGCTATTAATCCAGCCAGCGTCATTAGAGGCAACCACTACAAACCATACAACTGTGTGCAAAAGCTAGACAGCTAATTAAAATGAGTCATATGGTGGAAAATCTCCCCCCAAGAGGACAGAGACGTCTTTCTTTGTGCATGGTCTCTTTTACAGCCGTTCTCCTACCTGGACTTGCCCTTTGCCCATGATCTTGTCCACAATCTCATTGTCGTCTTTGTTCAGCATGCTTTTGTCGTAGCATTTCTCGTAGCACAGGATCCGCAGGTACTGGGAGCCCTCCAACTCAATCTCAAACTCCTGTGCAGCGACCAGGATGTAAACAAAGAGAACAATGAAGATGAAAACAGCACAGTCAAAAAAATAAAAAATATTAAAAAAAGAAAAAAAAAAGATGTCTTTGCTACTGACTTCGTTCCACTGAGGCTCTGTGGTGTCCCTGAAGACTCGGGTCTTGGCCTTGCTGACAAAGTATCCAAATGAGTCTACTTCGAGAGTGCAGTATAGATCTGAAAGCACACAGAGTAGACAGGCCGGTGAGATAAAACAACAACAACAGTGTACGACAGATAAAATCTGAAGCACTATAGCACCATTAAAACAATTGATCAAACATATTATAGATGTTTAAAAACGACTAAAACAGGCAATTAGCACAGCTTAGGGATGATTTTGGCCAGACCAGCTTAACAGCACTTGCAATTACAGATGTGGATTCTTTTTGCACCCTGACTGACTGATTTATTGACTGATTGCCAAAAGTCAAATACATATAGCATTAATAATCCAAGGGAACTGCCTGATATTTAAATATACATTTTTGATTCTCCAAAAATAAATAAAATACAACGTTTTCCCCTGAAGCCATTAGGATGCGTTTAATCTAACCAACAGCCAAAAATCCATTAAAAACTCTATTTAAGACACAAGACTTGGCTTATATAAAGAAAGAAAACAGCTAAATATGAGGGAAGCTGTGAACACTGAAATCTTGGAATCACCATCAGAGCACAGCCAAAAATGCAAACATGCATTAAAGTAACATTCACTTCCAAAGACTAATTTCACAGATTTCTAACAAATGTGCAATTAAACGGTGAAAAAAGCCCTTCAATTTGTCAATATGTTACAGTTTGACAGCAGACAGGCATCAATCTCCTCGCTGTGTACGCAATCAGCACCGGCAGCCCCTCGCCACTCTTAACATCCTCATACCGCAGCATTAACCCGCCCCCCTTCCCTCCCCCGTCCCTCCGCTGGGATCAGCTCACACTCGGCTCTTACACGGAGCAATTAAGTCTGTTAATGTGTTTCTTTAAATGCTCCTGAAACCATTCCTGCAGACTTTGCTACCGGCTGCCTGTAAAGTGTCTCCCGTATGTCCGCTATGCTGGACTTAACCCCTGGGGTTAACTTCCACCTGACAGCATGATGGATGGGCGTATGGTTCGACCTTTCACCGGGACAGTCACTAAGATTTAGCAAGAGAGCTGAACAGCGGGGAGTGGTTTAATTACATAAACAATAGAATAAAAAAATCATTTAATTAAAAAAAAAAAAGTCAAAAGCAAAATCATCATCACAATCATCAGATTTAAGAGCCTGACCCCTGACCCGGGTTGTGAGAGGATACCAACCACACCACCTGGATGAGCTGTGACTGTGCATGTGCACATGTATCTATAGAATAAAAAGGAGCGTACAGTATAAGGGAATGTCGTCCCATCTGGTTTTATTCCCCCTTTGTTTGTTTTCTCAGCATCCTAAAAGGTTTTGCCATAATCGCTCCCAGTTAGGAAGAGATTAGCTTTGGTGGTACGAGAGAAGTTCAATGAAGGGGAATTTAGTGTGACCATCTGGGGGATATTTAAAAAAAAAAAAAAAAAAACATGAAGCAGTTATTGTAACGCTTCCGCTATGTACGGAAGCAAAACAGCTCACGGCTGTCACTTCTGATTTGACATCTGGAAAAATCCTTAAACTACCTGTCACAGTCTGCTTCGTTAACGAGCCGGCGACATTCTGGTGGTTGCAACCAGTGATTCAACCGGTTCTTTGTGTGTGACACTAATGTGATTTTACCCTCTCCGTTTCATCTAGCCCTCGAGAAGAGAAGCGTATTCATAGTCCCGAGCAGCTCCCAGTTTTCTCTGGAAGTTGATTTCCTCTCCAGCTGAAATGGGTTTATGTGCCCAGACCTAAAATTCAAACAAGGCCAGGGAGAGCATATTTTGAGAGGTCTTTGTGTCCTCACAGTGGATCCAAGAGGGCTTTGAGAAGTAGGACATACTAAAAGAGGCCTGGAACTCTGAGTTTTCATTTTTCTGGCAGGTCGCCATTGGGCTCAGAGTATGAGGGGGATTTATTGGTCAGCAAGGGGTCTCTGACCCCTAAATACAGGGTTAATGGATACCATCCTTTTCCATCTCAATTAGCTGTGGGCTGTAGCCCTTGTGGGGCACGTATGTTCTTATACAGCAGGCTAATCTATGCCTGAGGCTGCGCCGAATGCTGCTTCAAACTGTTGGTTCGCAGAATCGGGAGACATGTGATAATCAGTTCAACTAATCAGTGCCTCAGCAGTTACAGATCACAGTCACCACTCCTTGCAAGTTTTACTAGAAGGCTTCAGGAGAAAATATTCTTCTCAGATTACAAACATAATAAGCAGGGAAATGCCATAACTGAACCGTTTAAATAGAACCCAGAACAAGGAGAAAACGAATAAAAGCCTGACATAGAGCGACTGAGAATAAATGCAGCCATGGTTGGATTGGATTAGACAGAATTCACATTCTTGAGAATGTGTGAACACTTAAATTTGAGCTTTACAGGAAAAGCGGTGGATAGCAAAAACATAAAAACAAAACAAAAATGAAAAAAAGAAAAAAGCTAAGTAGGTGCTTTTACTGTGTAGTGACCATAAAATAAAATAATGTGCATCTGTACGCCTGCCATATGCAGGCAGTGCAGTTCTATAGGCATGGGCCGAGCTAACTGTTGCTTCTTTTTAAAGGAAATTATTCGCACATGCAAACATTCACACATACACACAAATATAAATAAAGGAAGAATAAAATGACATGACATGTTTTCTGCTTCTCTTCTAGGTCAGTATTTCCATAGATTTTTTTTTTTTTTTCCCTCAAGAGTTTTTGGGAGACGTTCAACTCCCAGCTTTTCCCTCTGTGACCCAGTTTGACTAACTTTGCCGTGGGCTGCGCTTCCAAGCCCTTTCCCACTGGGGGGAGATTGTTGTGGCATAAATAACAGCATCAGTAAAATCTTCGACTACATACTTATTCGATTTTTTTTTTTATTGAAAAAAAAAAAAAATGAGGGGGGCAATTGGAAGCCTACTGTGGAGCATTCAGTGCCAACTTAACCTGACACAGTGAATAATGACTGCTGTTTCAGATCATTACACACTTCCATTCTAATATGAAAATAATCACCATTCGCAATAACAGAAACCACATGCGCACGCATGATTATGCAAAAGAGAAAATTGCTGCAAAATCCTCGCACAGTGAAATCTGAAATGGCAGAGACGATAAAGGAGAGTACCAACAACGCAACTGGAACCGCGCTGAACCTTTAACACAGGCTGGATTACACAAGCAACGCCAACATCGCCACACAAAACCTGTACACAAACTGAATCCCATCATTAAGCTACATCTGGAGGGGACTTTGTAATTTTAGTCATTTGTGGTATTGGAGGAAATTCTACGAGCAGAGGAATACAGTGTGTCTCAATGATCTCTTTATGATTACAGGGCTGCGTTCAAAACCCCAGAGAAACAGGTTTTTAAACTACACATGAATATTAAAACAAAAAATATAGGAAGCAATCGGCAAAGATGGACTCTGTACATCCGTCCCGATGTTAGTCAGACGTATTCACCATAAAAGGAGTGTATTACATTACTAAGGGTTTATTTAATTTGAGTTATTATTTGATTTCTTTTATTGAACTTTCAAATTAAATAAAACTGTGTTGTTTCTGAATTGATCACTTAACCTTTAGTGCAGCTAAGCCTTTTCTATAAGATGATCCCCGGTTTCAGACTGATGGACGGCAAAAAGTGAGGTGGGTGAAACGATGCATCCATCCAGGTCCAGCTTCATCTGAATATACCGAATGACCAGATTTTTCCATTTTTATTCTCTGACAGTACAGGAATATTTCAAGATAACAATACAAGAATTCATCGCACTCAAAATTGTGAAAGAGCGGTTAAGGAGGCATGAGACCTTACTTTCTCACATTTACTGGCCACCACAGAGTCCAGACCTCAAGCACATTGAGATTTTTTGGGATGTGTTTCGTAAGACTTTGTGTTCTCCCACCATCAATGCAAAACTCTGAATTGAAATAAACATTGTCACATTGCCAAAGTTTATCAGGCACTTGAATGTTGGAGCATGTGACTGTTTTGGTTTTGCAATGGGCAGAGTACGACAGGAGACACTACACTTTCCTCATTCTTCTTCTTCCGACTGCTTCCTTCAGGGGTCACCACAGCGAATCTGTCTCACCCACTCTCCAGCATCCTCCTCTGTCACACCAACAGTTGTTAAATTTACTTCAGTGACTCACACACACACACACACAAAAACAGTGACCACCCACTTGTTTATCTACCAAAGTAAAAGGACTTAAACCTGTGTAAACACACACATTAAAGGATCTGTACGAATGAATGAAATCAGATATAAGTTATGGACGGCTGAAGCTTCACTATCACGCCAATAATTAAATGTGATTATTAATAATTTGACTCATTTAGAACACTTTGGTGAAGCTTCTTTGTCTGTGTAGCAGTAGCGCTATATAGCATCAAGGTCAGCACTTCCCTAATGGCATTAATGTAAAGCTTCCTTATCATGGTGATCATCATCATGAACTCCACAGTCCCAAACAAGTCCAGCACCTCCTCCATGCCTCCACGGCTTGCATGCCCCACCCTGGGTCTGTACGCTCCACTGGAGATACTAACATCAAAACTGTATCAGTGAAACTACCAAACTTGCTTACACACACACACACACACTCCATAAAGCCTTCAGCTCTCCGCGCTCCATTGAGGATCAAACAGGCTTTCAGGAGAGAGCGCTTTCCAATCCATTAACTGGGAAATTCTTGTGGGCCAGCACTGAAGGCTGTCATGGTAACTGAGGAAATCATTTCTCCCTCTCCATCTCTTTTCCTGATATTCGATATTTGAACTGGTGCTTGAGCAACACGGGGCACAAAGCGTACCGGAGCACCAGCTGTCCGCCGCTGACACATCTGAACCAGCTTATGTGGAAGTTCAGCCAACGTCAGGCTCAATAGATAACACACACACACACACAGCACTAGACAAAGAAACATTTGTGCAAGGTAGGCAATAACATAGTGTGTGAACAAAGACGAGTGGTATTACAATTGCCAGCTGTCCTCTTCTAAATGCTGCTGTATGTGATTTTAGACGTTCCTCCGTTTCAATGTGCCTGAGCGTCTTTGTCACTTGTGATGTCTGCTTAATGAAAACAACCACAGGAATCCCACTTTGGCTTCAACTTTTCCTCTGAGACAACCTCACTCTCTCTCTCACTCTCTATCATGATTTTTTTCCTTCCTCTGCATCTTGGCCGTGTGATGATGGAAACTGCATGTGCCGGCTGTGGTGATTGACTGGGTCATGTGTTTTGCTGGCAGACACGTATACGCACAGCCACTATGTGTAGCGGATGCTGAGCCAGAGTGTGCATACAAGTGCAGTTAAAAAAAAGAAAAGAAAAAAAGAAGCTGTTTCTGGCCGACTTACTGGCTGACTGCTTGAATCCTTTGGCAGAGTGGACAATCACATGCAGAAAGCCGTACAGGCCAGGAGTCTCCTCATCTGGAAAACAAGCACACGGAGCAGTTAGAGCAGCACGTGCTGCAAATATGGGAGTCATAACTGCAGGGTGACACAAAATCACTGCAAACTATAAAATGCACGATCCTCTGGCATCCTGTCTTCATCTCTGCAAAGATATTGTGAAGAAAAAAGATAAACTGTGAGAGAAAGAAACAACGGACAAGGAACTCGTCTCATTGAGCATGAGCTCTAACAGCAGGTTTCATTTGAGCCACGTCTCTGCCGCATCTCATACATCCCAGACTTTTTTCTTCCTTTACTGCCTGATCACTAAACACCAGCTATATTACTAGCTCTCTCCATCTCCAGTTTCATCCTATTTTGCATCTGTGTGCAGGCTGTCAGTCTTTATTATCACTGACATCTCTGACAGCTGTGGTATTATTTTCTATCTGTTGCAGACTCATTTCCTGGCACTGACACTAAACTTGCTTTTGTTGTTTTCAACAGCAGGACTTTTATGCTACATGCTCTTTAAGCTTTTTGTGAATGAGTCTCTGTCGCGTCGCTGAAAGCCGTTAGCCTCATGTGGCCATTTAGAGCACCTTTTCCCCTCCGCCTGCTCACGAACTAGTGGTATTCAATCAAGTTAAAATGAACCGTTCAAATGGGTTCGAAGTTTGAAAGTTCAGTCTTAAAACGTGTGTCGCCACATCTAGATCCATTCGAACTAAAATTGCTTAGTTGGGCAGATTAGTGGGTTTTTATTCTTTCCTGGGTGGTCCGAACTGGAGATTACCTTCTTATTGTTTTTAATCATTCATTTGAATCTTTTTGTTCCCATTCCCTCCAACAGTCAGTTATCAACATTTGAGAAGAGATAGATTAAACTTCACATGACTTAAAAAAAAAAATGAATAAAATGAAATCAGGGAAACGGCTGAGGAAACAACTATTGGAGGATCTGAAAGAAAATGAACCGTTATTACAGCCTTTTGTCAGATTGGCATCGGACCACACATTAGCAGCGCACAGACGTCTGCCATCAAAACTGAGCTGGCCTTCCAATGGAGATCGTGGGTTGACCTTTTTTGGGCGTTGGGGGGGCAATACACCCCTCTTTGTACCGCCGACAGAAACATGAAGAGGATACAGTCCTGCTTTGGTTGAGGCCTGTGAAACCCGGCTTGCTTCCTGGTAAATAAACTAGGGTGGAGGGCAGCAGGACCGCTGTGAGCTCCACTGTAGGCAGCTGAGAGGAGCGCAGTCAGCCCTCGGGGTTAACTGTGCGTGTGTGTTTTATATAACTAACAAGGGAGTTTCACAGAGATTCGACTGCCCTTTCTATATATTATGCTCAATGGAAAACCCATTAACTAATATGTGATAACTGATAATTATTTAACGTGAGGAATCAAATGAAAGAGCGAGTATTTAAGTCATCCATCCTGTTAAGTATGAGAAACATTCCTCCACCAGCTGGTCTCCATTTAAACCCCTGCTGTGCTCCCTGCATCACATGTCAGGATAGACGTGTGTGTGTGTGTGTGTGTGTTTGTTCTAGCTTTGTAATGAGGAGCGGGTCAAAAGTCTAAGACAACGCAAGAGTTAAAGTCTGATTTAAAACACAGGAATCTCAGTAAGCTCTCACAGAAAGCAGCAGGAAGATAACATGTAGAGAAAATCCACCAAAGCAGCGAGAAGAACCCGTTTAGGGAAAGCAAACAAAGTTCATTCTCTTATTAAAACCATGTCAAGAAGTGCAAATGCATTTTTCACAGTAATCTGCCTGTATGTCGTGTTGTGTATTGACGTGTGTCGTTATGTACTGTCATGTCTGACTTACTGTTTGTCTTCAGGTCAGAACACTCTGCTATGAAATAAACTTTGTTGGCAGATAAATATTAAAAACAGCATTTCTAACAACCGTGAACTACTACAATAACAGGGAGGCAACATCTCTAAAGAGCAAACCAAGAGGCTTCTGTTATTTTGACAGCTTTATGCTGTGTTACATTTTTTTTTTAAAAAGAGAGATGTCATATAAAGTTGACTTGCACTGAGAAAAACACCAGGATTAAACCTGGTGTGGTACACCCTAGTGTGAGACTATTCACAAGTTTAAAACTTAAAACTGTGCTAAGCATACCAGATAATGTGGTACCACTTAACTGTCACCTGTTATTCAGCTTACTTCAAAGTTTTCCAAAGCTCAAAATGAAAATAAAAAAAGTAAAATCCCTCTGAAAATGACTAAAGCTATTGGATATCAAACACAGAGACTCTAATACACAGAAAGGAAATGTGACACAAAAACATAAGGGCAGCGTGCCTTTCAGTGTAAGAGCTCTGTGTCTGAGCATGTGTATTGTCTTTGTGTGTGAGATCAGGGTACATGGACCAGATGGCTTTAATGTCACCCCCTCTTCCCCCCCACAGACTCTGAGAGTGGCCGCAATAAGGAGATCTGGAGTAAAAAACAAACATATAGAAGCTGCGAGCGTACTAGTGACTGCTTTGAGCAAAATGAGAAACATATTGCAGCCTAAATTTATCTCCTGCAAGGCCCCCCTAACTTATTATGTGGCTTTTTAGTGCTCAGAGTGTAGCAGGCACTTTTGTGTGAAGTTAAATTCAAAGCAGAAGTTAGAGGGAAAGGGAGACAAAAAGGATCCTGCTCGTGTTTCTCACCATCTTTGTTACCGGTGACAGGAATGTTGTGGACCGTTCGGAGTTTGAAACAGGAGCTGGTCAATACTTGGAGCTCTACAGAACTTAACACGCATGACTGGAGATCTGGAAGAAAAAGAAAACAAATAAACATCATACAGCGAGGTGGGGATCACAACTTCACGTTTCTGTAGAGCAGCGTTTGAAAAAGTGAACACAATGGTACCTTTCTTTTGGAGTTTCTGAATGCTTTCCCTCCATTCTGACCTCTCGTAGTCAGAGGAGAGCAGGAACAGGTAGCTCTACACACACACACACACACACACACACACACACACACACACACAAAGTTAACAATTACAACCAAAATTGAAAAAATCCCCACAAGCACACACAAATTGGAACGATGGGAAATTCTCTGATGCCGTTTTGGGGGATTCAAACTTCAAATCTGCAACAGCAGACTCTTTGAAAGTAAAACGTGTCCCTCTAGTGGTGAAACCTGCACAGTGCACCGACACAAATGGAACCAGTAACAGGCTAGAGTACCTTTCCATGCTTGTTGTGGATGCGAAAGGGGATGGTGGGGGAGTGGAGGAGCAACCAGGACTCCTGTTCGTTCATCTTCTTCCTGAGACGCTCCACTCGGCTCTGACCCTTAGGTGCTTTCTGCACAACGACACGGACAGGAAAAGAGACTGTCTGAATTTCATTGATTGCTGAAACGTACTCATTAAAGTGAAAGAGAGTAAAACACGGAGCGCTGCTGTGTAGCATCCGAAACAGGCCTGCTCTTTTTCTGATTGTGACAGTGAGACTTGTACTTCTCCTCTGACTCATCTCAGGTCTCGACACATACATATTTTTAGATTCAGTGTGACTTACAAAATTAGGGTCAAGGTGCAAGGGGGAGGGGTGATATGGTCTGAGGTTGACAGCTCCTGCTCTAACTTATAAGACTGATTTGTATCCATTTTATTGCACTGGATGAATTTACTTTGGGTTTTACTGTGAGTCTAAAAATATCTGAAGCAACTTCAGCTAGAATTGTATTTTCCATTAACAAACAGAATGAAGCAGACGTAGCAGACGCCTGAATGATGGAAAAAAGTGTCACACTGAGTGCAGTCAGCTTTATGGATCTCTTCAGGTATTTTCTGACAATGTGACTGACTTGTGACTGACAATGAAAACATCTTTATTTGTATGACACAGTCACGATTAGCCTACAAAAACAAAAAGCCTCCGTCAGGGAGTTTCACAGAGACGTAACACCAAACTTCCACCTCCAAACTCTCATATTCCTGCATTGGTTTCCTAACAACAGGGATCTGCAAATCTGAACAAGTTTAATGGCTAAAAAGGGTGTGAACATATGAAGACGTCAGAGGCTTGTGCCCTTTTGTCCCACAGTGTTTGTCGAGTTTAAATTTAACCAGAGCATGATAAACATAACGTAGTGCACCCAATTACAGAGAACAAGAGAATCACGCACAAAGGAGAAAAATATGTGCAGTTAAAGCTACTTCCTCATTTAAACCAGGAGGTTTTATAGCCTGTCTTTGGTTAGGTTTCTATTGTCGCCTCTGCGTATGAAAAGCGGGGCGTGAAAGATTAAACTGCAGCTGATTAATGGTTTCTGTTACATTTGCAAGGCAGTTGATGTGATCACACTTAAAGGACATCTTAGGTTTTAGACCCAACGGTGTCTGGTTGTGTTTGGTTGGAGGTGGCTACGTAAAATTAACTACTGAAGTGAAGAATTTCTGTTATTAACGAGTTGGATTTCTTTTGCTTCTGTTCTGCACGTCATGTGCACGTCGGCTATATTTTTCACAACATACTAAACTAAACTTTAAAGTGAAGACTACTCTGCGCTGCTTGTGAAATCTTTCATGTTTTCCAGCAAAGTGTCTATGAGCTGCTTGAAGGAAGCCCCATACTGTGAGAGTCTTTATATATAATTCATGGAACAGTTTCTTGACGTTATTGAGAGGAAAACAAATTCATACACAGTCCCAACCCTCACCAGGAAGCGGTGAGTCAGAGCCTGCCTGGATACAATCAGCTCCATCTCTCCCGGCATTCGCCTCCTGTGACTCTACATACCAGCCGTGGTCACTCACTGTTGCTCCGGGTGGGCGGGTTTTAACGCCGTGAGGGGGGAATAACAGGAACTCTGCGCTCCTGAAGCCTTTAAACTCAGCTATGGCTGCGGGGGTGGATTACTGTGTACTTGTAACATCTTTTATTTCAACCTCAAAACGACAACTGAGCGTTTCAGCGTGTGCTAAACAAAACAGAGTCATACCGTGGCACACACACAAGTCCCAGTTTAAGTCTCGATCAGCACTTTTGACACTCATACTCAATGAAAGCCAGCTTCACTTTCAGGATGTTTATTAGTCATATTTGGACCTTTTTTTGCTGCTTGTATTCACTCACACAATACTCACAGTTCATTTAGTAAAGCCCTCATATGCTATAATACACAATGAAGAGTCACAAAAGTTTGATGCCACACCGAACTCCTGATTTGCTTCTTATTCATTTTTATTTCTTACATAAAAAGAATCCAGCTGATGATTAAATCTAAGTAACACTTAAAAGAGGCTCATTTTAAAAGATCATGTAGATCTTGGCATCAAATTTATTTGTTTAGTGTATATGTTAGAATTTACAGATGAGCATGAAAAAGCTCTTGTTTTTCATAACAGGTCCAGCAACTTTTCTTACTCTAAAGCTGTCTAGAACTGGGCTCTAAACCCTGAATTTGCCTCTTTATTCTCTAATCCAGGATCATCTCAAAATTAAACCCAAGATGGCTGACTAAGCCATTGTAAGCCCCGCGAATACACTGAATTGGGCGCCAAATGCCAGGAAAAAGGATTACCTTCTCTTTCTGTATCTCATTCTTTAAGACCGAGATCTTGATCTTCATCTCCTCAATCTCGTGCTCTGGCAGGACCTGGATGCTCGGGCAAGCGTCCGAGTCGTCCAGGGTTTGGAAAGTTAAGTCCGCTAGAGGGATGTACCACTTGCACTCATACTGCTGATGGCGACTGCAGAGAAACAGAGAGAGGATAGAAGGATGCAGGAATAGAAATGACTGAACTGAATGGACATACAAAACCGAAGCGAACCGAATTACAGTTTGAAGCCATACTAACAAATGTTACACATCTCTAGTCAAACGTGTGCTCATTTGAGCTTTTTTCTTTATAACCCACTCCTTCAAAGCCACATTAATAAAAATGATGAATGCACAACGCTATTTCCAGAGGGGCTGAGGACATTAATGTGCACCGTCTCTAATGAGATTTTAATTAACATTTCTGTGCTGCACAGTCGACTCATCAACGACATAATTCCTTTATCAGACGGCTAGTTTAAGCAGCTTGATGACACAATGTAAGCGTACTAAACCAGCACATGTTAATTCTACCAGGGCTCTATATAAAGTTTACTGACAACTAGTATATGCATTTACTCAAACAATCAAATGTCATTTCTGTGACATTCTCCTCTGCACGTGAACTTTACACCACCACAACCACCTGAAAGCTGGAGCCACTGTAGACCGCCAGTGGCTCAACACTCTGGGCTCTCTGGCCTGCATGTTAAAATGTCCTTGGGCAAAACAGGGAACACACGTAAAACGACAAATGAGATTTTACTGATCTCAGTGCAGCAGCTACTGAAAGCACAGTGTATCTCCTTTATTTACTGCACTCATTTTTTTCATGCGTGTACTTTAACTGGAACTTCAAAGATTCGTTCAGCCATGTCAAAAATTGACTTTTGCTTCGTGTTTAGTCTCAGGTTCCCACTTAAAGCTTTCGCAGTGATGCTATCGGCTCCCACCAGAAGGACTTTGTCATTTCTTCATTATCTAAGTACATTAATTTTACATCCTCCCGCTGCAGATTATGGTCCCCGGATCTTCTGCCCCACCCACCCGCTCCATTATCAAACCCTTCTTGTCTCAGTGCTCTTGGGTCTTTCGGGAAGTCCTTTTATGTTGCAGACCACCCATTTGTTTCTGTTCTTAGAGAAACACAAAGAAAAGGGTGTGGAGCTAGGTTTGATACATGACTGAGAAGGAAATGAATAAATCACCATATCAAATCGTGTGGTTCCTTAATGCCAGACAGCAAAGGTGGTGCATATATAAAGAAATCATGAATTATCCAAGGTGCAGAACGTGCAGCGGGCAATCATAAATCTGACTAATTCAAAAATAATAGAGTGCAGATAATCACGGCTTTTGGCAGGAATTAGGGATCCTCAGTGACTAAAGTCAAGGTGATTGAGTTTCTGGATGGTTGCTCTGTTCTGTGTGTAAGCGCGTAGGCCGTAGGCGGCACACTGAGATAACAACCCAGACCATGTAATAGTCCCTTTTACAGGTTTGGTAGTTATGGCAACACTATGTGTTCCTCCAAGTGAGGGGCGGCTGCAATTGACACAGACAAACGGCGAATGTCAACTAAAACAAGCTCCAATCAGACTAACGGTAGGCGAGGCGAGTAAGTGCGAGACTCGATCTACTGACATGTGTTAAAGATTCACACGCAGCAGCGCGCGCACACAAACACGAGCAATCTTCTGTTACCTCTCTTTACTTGAGCCCCCTGTTCAGCTTGCACCCTGAGACACAAAACCTGCTTACACTTGCACCTTTGGTCGTCCTTAAAAAAGAAATGTTTTTATGATTCACACCTTCAGCATAACTCTGTCCTGCGTGTACATCTGCTACTCTGCTGCACTGCTCAAAACAACACAGACAAAAATGCCTGCAAGTCTTTCTCTTTGTTACCGAGGCTTCAAACACCACTGTGTTAGTCACAGCTAGAATCAGAGAGGGAGACGGCGTCTTTCCGAGGTGATCCTTTCTGTTGCGCGCCGGGTTTGATGAGCTGATGTGGAAGGGAAACTGCACGACACACGGGCAGAAACACAGAGGATATTTAAAGAGGCAGAATCATGTTCAACAGGCTTTATGAGCCTCAAGCTAAATAATAAAACTGCATTGTTGTGAAGCAGAGGAATGTTTGTGTTAACTATTAATTTATAAAAACTTAGCTTATCATCCTGAACCAATACACAACCAAGGAAAACAGAGTGATGAAATGGAGTTTAGGTACAACACTTCACCATGAAATTTATAAGTAGAAACATTACTGACGCCCTCCAATCAGAGGCTAGTGCTCTTAAATGGAAATCTTTGGAACAGCACACATTTTATCCAGACTGAGTCTCATCACTTAGAAGTTGTTGAGCTGACTCTCTCCATAGCGTTTAGATCAGTGGCTGGGTGATTTTGAATTATTTTCCTTCACATCCACCATCTGTGCACATTTAAAGATTTAATGAAAGAACGTTGATGTGACAAATAAAAGAAAGAGGCCATTACCGCCAAAAGCTGCTTAAGCTTCGAATGAATATACCTTCAGTCAGCTTCAAAAGAAAACTCTGTGACAAGAGCTGTGTCGCCCTGCATTTTTCTCTGCCCCGAGAATTAATAAGCAACTGTGCTGCACCATCCACGTCCCGTCCTCGTTCCACTTTCTGGCTTTCGCATATTATTTGATCATTTTTCAGATGGGAATGGGGATGTGGGCGCGACGTTGCTTTTCACACTGTCAGAGGATGAAGGTGGACTCACCCCACAGCCGTCTTTTTCATTTTGGCACAGAGCAGCAGATCGGTGAAGAGGAAGACGTGGCGTAGCTTCCTGGAGCTTTCCGACACCTCCACCAGGAAGCCATCCTTCACCAGCTGACGGGCCTGTAACAGAACTTTGCGTTAACCGTTGATGTGAATCGAAACATTGTTGAGATTGTGGATTAATAAGTTGACTTACTAAATTAACATATATGTTACAGTTTGCTTTACAAAGATGTGCATGTCTTTGTTTTTAACTTAAAGGTTCCTTTTGGAGTTTTAAAGCACGGCAACCAATTATTATAGTTTTCTCAAAGTACCTAATAAAATGTCATGTAACAGGAAAAGTGAAGACAAATGTTATAAAGTTACAAACACAAGTTCTCTATACTTAGAGAAGATGTGTTTTAAGAACACACACACACACACCTCGCCCTTGGGTGTAGTAACGGCAGTCCTGCGTGGGTCAATCTCCTCATTGATGGAGGAGAGGAAGTTCTGAGAAATCCGCAGAGCGTCCTGCAGGAGGGGGAAGTCCGGGTGGTCCTTTGGAGTGTGTTTCAACAAATCCTGTGAAAGTACATTCAATCGTCTAAAAATGTATTTACCACAAAGTAACTCTGACCTTTTTGAGTAAAGATTCAAATTTAGTTTCATCTTCATTTCGAAAACGTCTTCTGCACAAACGGAGACTTCTTACAAACACTAAGGCAATCTTGTTTCTCTTTTTTTTTCCCTCTGTCAAAGACACTTTTCTTACTTTCCTCCCAGATTTACATCAACCAATTTTCTTCTGTTTGTTTGCAGACAGGAACATGACACACACTCACGCTGGATGCACACAGCATGTTCTGTCAGCTTTAATGCAAACCTGTTCATGCATTACACTACAATACACACTGGACACATCCAGAGATCCCGGCTTTGCTTCGCTGGCACTTTCTACACCATTATTTCTCTTCCAAAGAGTTTGGCTGCTTTAGAGTGAGAGGACTCAGCGATAAACATCAAAAAGCAGGCTTTAGGCTTAATTCATGCAAGTCTTTTTTATCTCAGGGATGCGTTTGCAACCTGCTGCAACTATTATTTTTTGGTTTTTATCTTGACACAGTTCTCAGTCTGTCTTCCACCCTAACACACCAGAAGTAAGACATTTCTGCCAGAACAGCTTTAGAATCAGTGTCCTTGATGTTCGTAGCTGATTCTTGAAGCCACTCAAGTCCAAGCTGTGTACTCACATGAAGAACCAGGGTGCTTCTGGTAACACGGTCAATCGGCTTGTAAAGGAGAGCTGTGGGAGAGAGAAGAGGAGGGCTCTGAGTCAGTGTTGCTTACAGGCCAATCAATACACGCAGACACACACACATTTAGTAGGTCACAGTTTTACCGCTCACATGAGGACAAAAATTTCCACTTTGCTTACTCTGAGCTAAACACAGCTCTTACAGTCTGACTGCTGATGATTCTTAGGTTAACATTAAAGCCTAATGACGACAAGCTTCCTGCCTGAAGCAAGAAAAACACTTGATCACAAATAGCCTTGTAAAATACTGATTTCAATATGGGGGCAGCAGAGGTTTGTGCTACTGCTGTTCATCAGTAAAAGCAAACACAAACAACACAAGCAGACGGATGCATCTATAAAAAGTGCAATAAGACTGCCTCCTGCCAACATGCCACCCTCAGTCAGAGTTTAAGCCTGTATCACCGCACTTAGCTAGAGTCCCTGGGGAAGGCTTTGCTGCTAAGGTGGTGTGAACAGCAGCGGCCGCAACCGACATATATGACAGCCCTCTGTGACACAGACAGGGCAGAGTGAAGGATGCAGAGAAAATAAAATAAAAACAAAACCAATCACAGTGAGGAGATACGCAGCAGGAAAGATGGCAGATGTAAGAGACACTAAGAGGAGACAAAGAAGAAGCAAACAAGTCATGTAAGGAAACGCCTAAATTACCTCAAGGTCTCAAAATAGTAACGTAAGTATCACACTCCATATTCGACAAGGCAGAGTAACACCGCTCTGCTCATGATCTAGAAACTAAGCAAATGCAATTAAAAAAAAACAAAAAAACAATCCACAAGGATATATACATAATGAAATTATCTGACAAAGTTCCACTTAGTGATCATGCTAATCTCAATTTATTAAAATGAAGAGAGGAGTGATGCGTCTTCTGTATGCAGGGACGCTTGCCCCTGCTCCCACACAGAGCTACATGCAAAGCTACACTTCTCTTTGAATTTTAATCTGTTTAAAGCATTCAACAATGCTCTTTATATGTACAGCAGTGTTCGCTCACTTGCATGCTTCTAAGTGTTTACTCTTTCCGTCCCGCCTCTGCCTGCGACTTATGAAATTAAGCGCGAAGAGCAGAAACCTACAGAGAATCTTATCAGATCTACCGATGAGACACGTCACATTAACGCTCTACACACAACCTCTATTTTTAAAATATACATTGGTCCTGTACACTTTATGTGAGCCAAAGAGAATATTTTAGAGGGACTTGCAGTTGCTCTTTGAAGTTTCTCCAACGTCTGGTCATTAATAATGCCGCCTCCACTGAGGGTCCTGGACCAGTGAACCAACACTGATACCTTCAGGAGGATTTACTACAGAGCCTGTATTGACTGCAAGGGCAATGAATATCTAAGTGTTTGTGCGCGTGTGTGTGTGTGTGTGTGTAGTACATCTGCAGTTTTGTATTCATTTCAATGCAGGTAGGATTAGATGACTTTAGGATAACTTGAGCACAAGTACCAGGTGTTTGTGAGTTTGTGTACGGAAGCTGCTGCATGACAAAACGATCATCTTCCCAGTGACAATCTGAGCTAAAAGCTAATGCTAGCACGCCTATATGTTCACAGTGCCGGTCTCATGTTAAGCAAGTTTAATAACTGTACACCATGTATACCAATGTAGCATGCTAGCATGATAATACTTCCTAATAACCACAAAATGTAAAGTATAGCTGAAGCTAAAACATGTAACACCCTCAACCTCCTTGGATCACAAGGCGACTGTACGGGTCACACGGTGGGAGGCAACCTGCCTCCAAACAATTGGGCCGATTCGACTGGTGTCGCTTTCACACAGATTAGCAAAGGTTTGCAAGTAACTGTGATCTCATTTATGAACGCAGATAAACGTTAAAATCAATCTGCGTCGGTCTGAACCAATAACATTCAGACTATATAGTGTTCTTCATATACCAGAACTAAACATTTAAACATCACAGTTGATCAATGATTAATACTCATTTATCAGGAAACTATGAAAAATGAGACACATTTTGATTATTTTGAGGTTTGCATTACAAGTTTCAATCAAAGGCTTTTTTTTAAACTCATCTGGTCTCGACAAGGTCACATTTTACTGCTTTAGAGTCGAGTCAAGTCTCTTTGCATTACTATGCAAGGTAGGTTCAAGACTATTAAGGATGAACCTATAAAGGAAGCTCAAAGATCTAAAACTTCTATTTCTCTTCTTGTTTTCCTCTAGTTTTTCAACCATGCAAAACACTGTAATTATACACAAGAGATTTGAATAATGAAGTTTCTCTCCTGAATACAAAGACGGATTACGGACTTCCACCTGAATGCTAATGTAGACAGAAAGTTCTGTCCGAACGCAGGATTCAGTGTCATTGCTTTTTGACTCCACATCATGTGGAGTATCTGACTTGGATGTATTTTAAAGACAAGGACAGAGTTAAAAGTCTAGTCAAAAGTCTGTACGAGGGGGGATGAAGACACAAAGAGAGAGCAGGAATCAGATAGGGAGAGGAGGATTATTGGAAGTCGATGTCCTGTCCCAGTGAGGCGTGTCTGACTGGTCGTTTTCCCAAGGTCGCCTTGATGACTTGGCTGATGGACAAATAGTTAATCTTTGCTAACGAGGTGCTTGCCCATGTGGGCGAAGTGTTTGACAGGACTTTAGGTTCTTAGTTAGGACTGCCAGCTTTCAGGCCTCAGTATTTTGGCAAAACTCTCAGCTACCAATGCCAGCCATAAGCCTGTGAAGGAGGCTGAGAAGGACAGAACAGAACTTATAACACAGAGGAGGGAAAATAAAGAAGGATTAAGAGAAAGCGAGAAAATGGTCGCATATATCAGATGGTTGTTTGAGCTGGTATTTGTGTGTCTTTTTGTATCCATTCATTAGGAGGAGTTCAGGGCCTTTGGCCAACAAACTTCACTGTAAAAACACACAAAAATATCAACCTATCAGCCATTTACTGTAGCTTGGATCCTGTTAAATACTTTGGAAAGTAAGAAAAGCTGATGGAGCAGAGAAAAGAAACAAAGAGAGTAGACAGAGTAAGCTTTTGTTGCAAAGTTAAGGTAGAGAAACCCCTCGGCTGACCCACCAGGTAATTAATGTACTGTAATATAAACAGCAATCAAAGCAAGTGTCTTGGGTGTTGACACGCCCTGATTGTTAAGGGCATATGAGACTATTTTCATGACACATAACTAAAACTGGAATGATGAGAAAAGAAAAAGATTAAAACAACTGGGGCAGGTTGATTATTCCTCATTTGCAATGCATAAATTAACAGACACTTCACAGGTACATGCCACTGAAAACTGACATACAAATGAACACTCACCCAGCCACTGTCAGCCTGACAGAGCCGCACAGTCTACTCATCTTATATGCTAATGACTGTATACAGCTCTACCTACCAAACTGAACACAATCCCCAAAACGGCCGAAGTTACCGAGGCGCCAGCAGAGTACAGGCACGTACCGCGACAGACAACCTCTCTCACATACACACAGACCACACTTGTTCCGATGCTCTTGAGATAAGTATTCTGTACGAGGAGCAGCCTGGGGCCAGCAGTCCTTATACAGACCAAACGTGCCCAGCTTGTAAACAGACAGATACATGTTGAAGATGCTCTCTACTGTATGTTCTACATGACTGAAAGACAGACGACCGTGTATGACAGCCTCAGTAAACCCCACACTCCAGAGGCTCATCGCTCAAAAACCACACAAAAAGCTCATCACAGGCATGCAAATGTTCAGAAAAAGCAAAATTCCTCAGCAAGCATAAGCACAGAAGTCCAAATGTCAGTCTGACAGCTTATTAATAACTGCCTCGACACGGCATACCATAAGCGCCGTAAAAGCCGTAGATGTCCTCACAGATACAAAAAACGGGAAGCTCGTTACCATATGTGCAGTTACAACACAGTCTGAGAACCAGAAGCACCTCCATATCCCTCTTCTCCTCTCCACACTCTACTCTCCTGCTCACTGCCTCCTTTCTCAGACAGAGAGAGAGAGAGAGAGAGAGAGAGAGAGAGAGAGAGAGAGAGAGAGAGAGAGAGAGAGAGAGAGAGAGAGAGAGAGAGAGAGAGCGAGAGCGCACGAGCAGACACACACATGCACCAGTTTGCCTCCCAGAGCTCACCACTGCATACACAAGAAGAAGAGGCAGGGCTGGAATCTTAAAACAGCAATCCAGCCTAGACAGACAGAGACACACACCCTCGCATCCATAGAGATACAAGCAAACACCAACTTACCCTCCATTGAACTAGTTGTACAGTCTTTGGAGTCTTTAGGACCTTTTACTTTGAGGTTCTGAAAGAAATAAAAGAGTGGAATAATCAATTGAATTAATTGTACACGCTCACAGGATTGTGCTGCACTTGCTTGGCTGACGTTGAACTAATCGAAGTACAGGATCAGTGCATCCAACTGAGACAGCTGAAGAAGAATGGGCACGGGAACTTTCACAAGTTTCCCTTTAAGTAAACAATACCACCACCAAACCTCTACGGCAGGTCCCAAAAAGGTGATTCGGTTCATCTGGACAAGAGAAACTGCACATTTGTGTATTGACTGAAAAAGTCAGTTTCTTGATCATTAATATGCAAATGACCGCTGATCAAAGAGTACTATTCATAGGGAATGGCTGCAATGACAGCATTTCAAGATGGTGAAAGAGTTACCCTTTGTAGGTGTATAAGAGAACAGGAAGTTTAAAGTTTGATGTTTAAAAATGAAAGACGACCACACTCCTTAAAGAGATGATGAAGATGGCTAATCATAGTTAGATTCTGTAAGCACTTTCCTTTGGGGAGGACACCTAACAATAAGGAACAATCTCTGACTATATCCTTTGTTGACCTAAGGTGTGATAAGCTAGCATGCAAACAAGGGGCACGAGAGGTTGTGTTATTACTGGTCACTTCTGCCAAAGACATTTTCAGCTAATTAACATTATTGACACCTCCCCAAATACACACACTCTTTTGTCCTAAACGCTCAATATATTCTCTGTGCTTCAAGCCCGTGATGTGGTACCGTACAGTAAACTCGGACTAGCCTGGATGTTTTTTTTCTGTGTGTGACTTCTCATCTTTCTGTTGCCTAATAAGCTTGCTGGCTAAGTGCTGTCCTAAGCATATTTTAACACAAATACCTCTTAACTGTGTTTTCAACAACGGTTCCTCAAAATAAGACCACATTTCCCATAAACACTGCCGTTTCCTGCCAAAAAGAGGACGTTTCGACTCGCCTGGTTTGTGTCGTCTTGTGTTTGTTCTTCTGTTCTCTTCGCTAAAGAGAACTCGTATAATGGTTTAAGACCAGGGGAGGTTTGATAGATCCTTGTTATTACTTCGCCTAGTTTGATATGCTGATGTTAAAATGCAGCACATAGCAGCAAAATCTTTGTTACTAAAATGACATGTTTGCTATTTAAAAGTTCTCCTGTTACATGTTTTTTAAAATCGTGGAGGCTGAACTTACCTCAGATATCTTCTGGAACTGGATGTTGGCTTGGCTGCATTTCTCTGCCGTCTCCAGTGCCACCTTGTAGTTGTCCACAAAGGCCTTGTACACGCCTAGCTGGCTGGCCTGGGGGAAAGCAGAAGGAAAGATGTTTAACAAACAAGTGTAACCAGAAGGTGCGAGGCAATCTAAGACAAGGATGATGGTATTTAGTCGTCTCTCATTTTATTCAAATTGCTAAATGAACTCCGGAGACTTAGGGAGCCAACACAAGTATGTCATGGCACTGGTGGCAATTAAAATCGAGCAAGTCCTACTTTGCATTCACCTTAAATGATCACTTCCCGAGTTTTTCACACTACAGAATTAAATTTAAATTCATTGAGTCAACACATACAGTCTGATCACATTCCCATAAAGCCACTTCACTGGCAGCGCTGTGCAGTCCATCCTGATTGAGTCCCTCTGCTTCTCTGTCCTCTTCTCTTTCATTAACAGCTCCTCTCTGCAGCACTGTATGTGCATTGTAACACAAGCTGTGGACCAGCAGTGCATGAATATGCATCCTGCTACAGCTATGCTTGAATGCCTAGGCTGAAGAGCTGACTGCATCCTATTAAGGCAATGAGATTGGATTCAGCTGAATAGTGTGCATGAGTAAGACTTTTGTCCTTAAGCTCCATGTCCTCTTATTTTCATTTCCTCTCCTTTCTCTTCCCTTCGGAGTGCGAAGTACAAAGTTGGGCTCAAAAGCAAAGACGTGAGGGAAGTGTGCGGCCTCATGTGGCATTTGAAACGTGTCATACATCAGTATGTTATTAGCAACATCGGGACACAAATATGTGATGGTAGAATACTGATGACAAAACTGGTAATGTGTTACACTGACTACAGATTAGCGAAACAAATGTCACCAAGTGCGGATCATCTAATTATAACTTGAGACTACTTCATGTCAAACCAAAACTGTGACTGGAAAAGAGAAACCACCGTGTGTCATAGCTGAATTTCTAAAGACGGAGATTTGGCAGCTTGACTGGAAAGAACAAACTAAGCAGAATGACGTTATGATATTTCATGAGTTCACGTTTCATTTCTCGGACGCACTGTGACCAGTATGAAAGCGGCGTCAGTCACAGTCCAGACAAAACGCCCACGCTTCAGAAAACAAAAATCACAGGTCAAAGTGGCAGGACAGAAAACAACAGCTCGTGTTTGAAAGTGAACGTGGGAAGTAGAAGATGAAGGAACAGGAGAGAGAGACTTTTCAGCTGGTAGGAAAGCCTACGGACTATTTAAACCCACATGGACACATTTGCCAACTAAGGGTGCCTTTTGAAAAAAATTGCATACAGCTCTGAGAGCAACACAAACCCCCAACTAAACACTGTAGTGAATCTTTTCGGAGCACTTTCCACTCGTTTAAAGCACAGCAAGTGATTAGCTATAAACAACAAAGATCAACAGCAGCAAAAAGAAAAGAAAAGAACCATAAACGGTGAATGAAAACTTCAATAAATTACATCAGTCGCCAAAAAGTATGTCTTGTACTTCTCCAAATAACCCCAAACATGAGCACGCTGCTTTCAGACCTATTTTTTTTTAACGTTTAAAAATACCAACTGCACAATTAGATTGTGCATCTATATGTGCAACGTCCTCCGTTTTCTACCAGGGCCCACAGTTTCTTCTGTCACCAAAGTAAAAACTTCCCTCTTCAGTCAGTTGTGCACAGGTGTGTGTGGAGTACCATCAAGTCAGCCACAACACTCACACTAAATTGGTGCAACCACTTTTGAGGTTTTACTAACACGTGACCACAAACCCACGTGGCGTTATGTTGGCTGCCATTTTGGACTTGTGACAAGCGTGGTGACAAAGTAAACTTAAGGTAAATAAGGCATGAGCCACACAGGCATAGAAATGGGTATTCCCCAACCAGTTGTGAGCACTTGCTAGAGGTTGATGGTAGTCGCTGGAAACATGACTGGTCTAAAGTCCAAACAGTGACCCCCCCCCCAGTCAACTACCTCTTTCTCAGTTAAAGTGACTGCTTTGGCCACTGCGTTCATAGTTTAATTGGACTTGTGTACAAACACTGTCCAGCTACTCTGAGCTGTAATAAAACTGTGAAAAATGATGTGAACTGGAAACGAAGAAAGTTTTCCTCCAAAATAAAAGTTGCACCTTTTGATACATGTTGGCTACAGCACTTAAGCATGTCTTCACGTTTCACTACTGCTGGACTACAAGTTAGCAAGTATTTGCAGAGGGACATGAAAAACTAGAGGGAACTGCTAACAACCAAAGCAATTACTTGGAGGTATTTGTTACAACATCTTCTTTCTAACTGATTTCACCTATGAAGAGCAAATAACCTCCACAAAGCAGTGACAACCAGTTGGGGAACAGACATTTTCCCCTAGAAACCGATGGTTGTCTCACATTTAGTACAGCAGAGAACTTTTGATCAACATGCTCATGACCTCACATAAGAAATTCTAATTATCTAGCAATGGTAGAGGGGGCTTAATGCTAATGGTACGCTAATGCTACTATTCTACAAGGTGATAGAGTATTAGCATGCTAAAGTCTACAACTGACAGTGGTAAACTGCTTATCTGCCTGATCTAAAACCTTCCTAGTTTTATTCTATGTTTTCTGACTGGAAGAGATGGTCATCCAAAATACACAAAATCTTAGTTACATATATAACTTTCAATTAGTTTGCTAGCATCAGGCAGAATAAAACTTCCCTCCTACAGCTTCCTGGTCAGAAAAAATTAGGCCAATCAAAATTATCTTAGACTTGTTTTCTACCTGAGGACATCATATAGTGATAGCTATGACTGAAAAAAAAGGTTTATGGACCTGTAGAAGTCTATATGAAAACGTTTCTGCTGCTGAGTTTTAGGACTCAGTTACTCCTTTTACGTCACACTGGAAGAAATAAATACATCAATAATTAAAACTCAAGTCTGAATTGTAAATCTTGGTCACAGAATGTTTAAAAATGTAAGAATACTTGTTGGTATGAAAACGCATGCTCATTGGCTAACGAGTTATCAATCACACATCATTAGTCAATGAGCATGTGGTTTTACAGCTAAACTTGCACTTCTTTCTCACACCCAGTTTTTTTGCAGCCAAGATAACGATGACACA
This sequence comes from Hemichromis elongatus, assembly GCA_015108515.1. Taxonomy (NCBI): domain Eukaryota; kingdom Metazoa; phylum Chordata; class Actinopteri; order Cichliformes; family Cichlidae; genus Hemichromis; species Hemichromis elongatus. The sequence continues at coordinate 8,710 of VUQR01009525.1, read as the reverse complement.
AACGCTCAACTTGAGGTTTTACAAAATGAGACTTTGAAAACATCAGGTGAAATCATGTTAGATAGGTACATCTTTGATATTTTGTGAGGGTGAACACCCAACATAATGGGGAAATTAGTTTTGCAGGTGTTTTTTCAGGTTTCCTCAAATTTTGATTAGACTTCATTTAAATTCTCTAAAACTATTACAACTGACCCTGGCTGCACTACTTAATGCCTGTGCTAAATTTGACTAGTTGCTGTGATGATAACCAGCTATTAAAATCCATCAGCAAATGTATGATTAAAAAAATATTATGTGGCTGCACTATACATACAGTTAATAATGACTACCGTGTAAAATATGGAGTTGCGGTACTGTTTTTATCAGCACCACATCCACAATATATTGAGCCTTTCCCACTTTGTGCCTCTAGGGCGACTAGGACTTTAATAATTCACCCAGACAAACACATCCCTTGCAGACACAGGCCAGCTAGGCCTTTTTCTCATCTGAGAAAGGTGAAAACCAGCTTGGACCTGTGGCAGGTCTTTGTCCCCGTCTCGGCCTGTTTTCTGTAACCCTGCCTGTCCTTGTTGCTCCAGTGGCACCCATACTGCTGAAGAGGAGCAGCAGGGAGCAGGCCAGCTAATTAAACTGCCATCTGCACTCTCACACAGCCACTCTGACTAATGTTTTGCTGAAACACGACATATTCATGTACGCACATATACACAGCACAGATGGGAGCTGATGACTACACTAATAGATGCCGCTTAGCGCTGCGAGTCTTGGCCGTCCACAGTGAGGACGGGTCCGTTGAATAGATGTACTTAAACTCACAGGATTTTATACAAATGTATCAAAACTTTGCTCATTTTCTCTCCTGTTAATCTTTCACTAACACCAACATACTTCCATGTCTGAATACTCAGCATTTCCTCTTATTAATTAAAGTGTTTCATCAAATGTTTTAATCATATGATTAAACGCCAAGCTGTTAATGAAATATTATTATTTATATCCAAGCTTTAAAAATGTGCTGTAAATTGGCAAAGTAACTTTTAAAGTCTATTTAATGTTTTCTTTGTCACAAACAAACGCGGGGTTTCACACGTCTGACTAAGTCATGGTAAATAACAGTTGCTGACATCAAAAAGTACCTGAAAACCAAAACTGAAAATGAGATCTACTCCCTGAAGAGCTGCGTTTTAATTAGAATGACCTTACCAGGTTCCTCAAAACGTACTATGAAAAGATAAGGAAAACAAGGCTCCCGCAGTGCTGTGGTGTGAAACCAAAGGGCTGGTATGTGAACACGTACATGGAACATTGTGATAAACACATCTACACGGATCAAGAACATTAAAAGAACTCTAAATCGCACATCGGATCTTAATGAATGAAACTCTTTCTAGTAGATGCATCTATGGTATAAATTTAAAATTCCTAGGTGACTTTCAGTTGACCTCTGACCTTAAGGTCAAGGTCACCGGGATTCAAACTTGACCAAGAGTTTTAGTAGATGCACCCAAGATATCACTTACCTCAGGTGACATCTTTGTGTTCACAAGATTTTCAGAAAACGTGACCTCTGACGCTGATAAAAAATGATCGCTGTCTAAATGAGGCTGTATTACAGTAACAGGACTGAAAAGCAGGATCCAGTTTTTACTTGGATTTGCTGACTTCTTGTGTCCGAGACACCCGGCTTTAGAGCAAAGCCCAGTTGTTAAAGCTAAAATAAGCTTTCTGCTGCCACTTTTCAAAAGACAGTTGGTGTTCTCAGAGTTTACAGTCAAGGAAAAATTACAAACCACAATGTTACCACCTGCCTGCCCACAGTGGGTACGCTCACAATGAAGGATCAGGACAAACTGTGCAGGTGTTTATTTCAATGATACCAGCCACTCCACGGCTTGTGTTCCCAAAACATTAAAACTGGTCCACCCAACTAAATAATTACTTATGGGTGCCTCAGGTTACACCTTATATAGAGATTTAGTTTATTCCTCCTAGAATCACATTGTACAGCATACATGGATAAACAGCATTATGTGTCTATGCAAATCACATTATCCACTGAAAATCTGACAATACATCGCTCTAACCCACTTTGTGACGAGCCGAGGTCTGGATCTCATCTAATTCCACACACGGGCACATTTACATGCACGTTACAGTGGTGCCGTTCCATTATGTACTGGGAGCACCTGTTTAATCCACTGCAAGTATGACAGCGTGACAGATCAGAGGCTGCAACTTTTCTGCTAATGCACCCAGGCCACAGTCGCGGGGGCACGCACAGTCACTTACACACACGGAGTCTAATTCAGACATGTGATTCACAAAGTACAAACAGCGAGAAGCCTGACAATTCTCCTTTTAACAGCCATTTACATGTACCCTGCAAATGACGGAGAGCGAAATAAAGGATCCGCACACTGTAATTTGTGTCACCCACGTCAGACTCACCAGCTTCTGGAACAAATGTCCCACGGTGACCTTCTCGTCCCACTGCTGGATGCTGGGTAGGAGGGCGTCGTAGAACTCTTTGTGGATCTCGAAGATGTCCTGGATTTTGTAGAAGATGGTCTCTACCTGCTGGATGGTGAGGACAGGCTGAGAGGTCGTGGCTGTTGCTTTCAGGGGTCGCATGGGCTGGAGAGACAGGAGACTCGGGTGATAAGGAGGCTGCCAAAAGTCTACCCTAAATTAGTCATTTCTAAAATATAAGATTGATAAACACAGAAAATGTTTAAATCATCCCTAACATCAGATCAGGCCAACATAAAGGACCTATTAGGACCAGTGCCAGAAAGGGAACGTATAAATGCGTCACCCTTTGATAAGTATGTAATCTGAGCCTCTTTTCATCTGGTCTTCTCCTTTGTGTTGTTTGTACTCGGGCAGATTGCAGGCCAGCTCAGTTAATCATAGTGATGTGTAGAGTGGTCATGTTGGGCGTGCGTGGGGAGGATGGCTCTGAATTACAGTGCAAACATAAAGGCTCTTTACGTCAGCTCTCTCGGGCTAATCGTGAGTCACCCTCCTACAGTATTAAGGTACATGAGACAGGTTGGATTACTTTCAAAAGCACCGACAATCAATATCTCTGTCCTGAGCTATGTAAGACGGCAAAAGCAGACGGCTGAAAATCCCTCATTAGATTTAACCAGGAAGGATTTGGAGACTACTGGTCCTAACTTTCATCTACTTGGTGGAAAATAGTTCCCAGTAAATGTAAATGAACTGTAAATGAACCAACACAGTACAGGAACTAATAGCTGAAATATAATTACTTCTGAGTGCAATCATGCGCATTGACTGGGATTGTCTTGTAATCTGGTTGTCTTACAAAATAAAAAAATAAAATAAAACCATTACATTTACAAAATATCAGTTCAGAGTAATTTTATTGTTTCAAATACTCTGGAGAAGTGGAATATGATTATGATGCATTTCCAGATGAAGAAACATTTCTTTATTTTAGGCCCAGATGGAAAAAAACCTGACTTTTCATTGGGTCTTGACCTTCATGTCAAGACCCAGTGTATAACACCTGGCAGCAGGGGGGATCGAACCAGCTTATTAAGCTGGCTGATCTCCAGTTTTCAAAAATACTGGAGAGAAAACTGCAATTTCAAACTTAAAAAACAGCCTAAATCTTCAAATAACCCATTAAAAAAAAAAAAAGTGGCACAGAGTGGCATGAGGATCTGCCATAACAAAGACCCCGTTTAAAATAATCCACAGACGACATTGCACCGCACTGCTGTGGTGTCTCAGCATACGATCCCCTCTCTGTATGAAATGTAATACAGAGTCTGGAATCTCCATTCTTAGGTTTTGGGATTGTTTAAAGATTTGTCACTACTTAAAAAAAATAATGCTAAGTTGGTTGCAGTATTGCTTTATTTATCTAGAAAAAGAGATTGTGTAACACTGGGTTTGCAGGGATGCAGCCAGAGAGAGTAAGGTGTGACTATTCTGTTTGGAGCAAAAAAAAGACATAAAAACAAACAGCCCCAGTGCCTGTTTTAGACCTCCTCTGAATGACTGAGGAAGTAGAGGAGGAGAGGAACAAACTCTTTATTGGTGGAACTGCAAGATGAGTAGTCGTGTTGTCACCAAAGGAAGGAACTGAGAACCCGACCAGATTTCGGCAAATGTTAGTGTGCAATCATTTGTTCTTATTGACTAATTTAAGCTTGTGTGCGTGGGTGGGTGTCTTTCCCTGGTAGATTTCTACTATAATTGTTGTGCACATTTGTATATCTTAATTTAGCATCTATCCGACTATAAATTGGTCAAAGTAGAACATGTGGCCAAGATCAGCAGGCTGTAGTGTCTTAGCATGAGGAAGCGTAGTTGGTTAGCGTTGCAGTGAAGTGCAGGATCTGCGGTCCTGCTTTAAGTGTGGCCATCGACCACTAACAGCGTTCTGATAGTCTCACAGCTCACACGATGCCTCCAGCAGCAGCAGCACTCCAACGTTCACATGGTTATGTCAGCCTTGTTACTTTGTTTCTGTTTCTTTTCTGTGCCTTTGTCCGAGTGTCTCACCAATAGCAGGGCCTCCAGCTGGTTAATGTAGATCTCCTCGCTGGCCAAGAATCCAGACAGCACCAGTCTCTTCATCTCCAGTCCTTTCTCCATGTCGCCCTGCAGGATAAAACAGACCTGGCTGTAATACACTTTTATTCGTTTACATACACATATAGCGCGCTGGAACACACACATTCACCAAAAATCCTGTTATCGAGGTTCGTTTCTCACTAACGGCACATGAAAGTACCGTTGACTCCATTTCCTTCAACGATGCCAGTGGAGCCGCCACATCAGGTAAACACGAGACTGATACAAACAGTCGTAATCGTAAAGGAATGCGCAGCATATTAGAAATCTTATGAAAACATCTAAGTAGCTCATTTCCTCAGTAGAATTATTTGTAATGACTCCAGGCAACTGGAACAGGCATTTTGACGTCAGCGTCGGGGAAGTCAACATCCTACTGATGTCTGAGAAACGCAGAGCAAGGCGCACTCATAGTGTATTGTTTACATTTTGTGGAAACTGATAATTAGAGCAAAATTACCAGGTTTCAAAAGAGAGA
>VUQR01009524.1:17798-30299 GCA_015108515.1 Hemichromis elongatus | reverse complement strand
CGGGACATGGCGGAGATTCGGGCAGGAGCCTCCCTGGTCACAAAGTAGCTGGGAGTTTTCTCCATTGTGATTTGGCCCTCCAGGGTCTTGGGCATCAGCTCCCTGCAGAAAGAAAAAGAAAGCAGGCCCAAAAAGAAGGTTAGGAGAAGGGTAAGATGCAGTAGGTTCTTGCATAATGTAATCAAGTTGATGGAGTGTACTGTGCTCTGCAATCAATGACTCACTAAGCCTGTAAAGCCTTATTATAGGGCTTGAAAACCTATTAGTGCAGGCAGCTCTCCAACATCAACAAGCTCACTCACTCATGAGATATCTCACTTGTGAGAAAAAAAAAACAGAAAACCTTTATTTACTCCAGAATCAAACAACTAGAGGAATTTCTAAACGTGACCGATCCTATCATTAACCATATTAGGTTTTTCAAGCCTTGCACAGACTTGCATGGATGAGAAGACTAATGCAACACCCCGATCCCCTAGATGGTGCACGATTTCATTTCATTGTGAATAATTCTGATGAGCCTTACAGTGAATGTTCTTTCCAAAATAACTCACAGCATGTGCAGATTCCATTATCTGATGTGTCTTCCTTGAGTTGCCTTTCCCTAAACCTCACGGCTGGATATGATGTTTCAAAGTGGTCGCATTTAATCAAAATCCCTTGATATGCCCAATGGAGCAAACAGGCAGGAAAAATTTGCCTTGCTGATTCAGGTATAGATGGCCACGGTTTTCTACCCCCCTACAGGACCCACAGTAAATGCAGCACCACTGAAAGATGATGATGCTTGTTTCAGAATGGGTTTGGTTTTGTGTGAAGACTAGCGAATGGGCTTTAAACATATATGTTACATGCATACATATAATCAAGAGGTACATGGGAACAACTGGTTTTGAAGGAAAAGTGAATGCGCTCTGCTCACTCCGCATCAGATTTCAGAACTAGTGGCCAAACTCAGACTTTAGATTATGGTGGAGGCGATAGGAGTGGTTTGACTGACACTGGGATGTGGATCGTTTTTCCCTGTTTGGCCCCCAGAGCAGGGAGAAAAAGTAGCCTGTGTGATGTACATGAGATCAAGTATGTTTCTTTTTTCTGCAGGATGGAAAGGATTTGCACACACGTGCACACACACAAAAAAAACAGCTAAATTCAAGACTTAAAAAATCCCAACAAATAATAAAGAAAAAGCAGTTGAAATCATTCAAAGGAAGGGAATAAACGAAGGAAGGGAGAGATAACTGAGGGCACTGATCTATCAGGGAAAACACTCTCACAGATAAGGTTCCTGTTAGGCTGTTGTACCCTGAAGCCCGCCTTTGTTGTTAAGGCCAGAACACTGATAGCCCATTGTGTAGACAGTACTATGATAGTGGATCCCATTCAAACACTTTGTAATCCTACACAACATGTTTACAGGTGACAAAGGCTGAACACAGTCTGTACATTTAGATATTTGTAATGCTTGATTCTTGCCCAGACGTCCATCTGCTCCTCAGGAATATTCTCTAAAAGCTGGAATCTAGTTCATGTCCATTTAGCTCGTGGTTAATTCATGTAACATCAGCTCTCTGTCGTCAATGCACATATCAGTGCGCACGAGGTTGAAGCGTGGGGAGGGAAAAGTGAAAAAAAAACCAAAAAAAACACCCAGGGTAATGTTAGGTAATCACTAAACTATCTCATGGAAATGTTGTTGGCATTTGTGTAATCTTAATGCAGTGCTTGTGATCTAATTATGATGATATCATCTTGATTGCTGACACATCAGTAGGGTGAATGGAGCAAACGAGAGGGAAAAGCAAGCTTATTTCCAAAAGCACATTAATAGCCTGTTGAAATCAAAACGTGCACGCCAGCAAGCCATTTCTGGAAGCAGCACATGAGCACACGCTACGTTTTTTTGTAAAGCACCTCTTGAATGTCCTCAAGGAGTATAAACCAAACATGCTTGAGTCAAACTGCACGTCATTCTTCATTCTCTCGATGCACAATGGTGATACTGCCTGCAAGCTTTTTGTCATTCCTTGTGCTAACATAAAAAAAAGAGTTCAGAGCCAAACAGAAGAGGCAAATGGCTCCCGAGCTAATCCGATTTCAACATGACAATGTGGCATGGAGATAGGGAGGAGGCCTGAGTTACAATGTGCATAGTGATAGATTATGCTGATCCAAGCTCGGGGAATCCTGAAAAAAACTCAAGTGTTGGGGGTTGAGGGAGCATAAAACTAGGGGATGGTCAGAAAGTGGCGAGGAAACCCCTAAAAGGCGCCAAATCCACAAGAAGAGGGCCCCCCCCCCCTAATAAAAAATCTCCACCTCAGACTTTGCCCACTCTCTCTGCCAAAGAAGCCTGGGGGGGAAAAAAGGCAAGAAAGGAGAAAAGAGAGAAAAGGAGGGGAATTTAAGTGGGACAAGTAGCTCTTGGAGAAACAATGCCTATTATGCTCTCTTTTGATTTATGAGGTGCTGCTTTTAAAGATTCCGTCAGCAAACAGGCAATTCGGTGACACCGGGCTCCTCTTTTTTCCTCTTTTGCTTTGAAAGTGAGCCTTTGTCCCTGAGCTGAGGGGTGAGCAGGGCAGTGGTCAGGGCACAGGGGCGGGGATGGGGGCAGGGTAGAGAGGGGGCGGCAGAAAGTGGAGGGTGGGTGCTTGCGGGGTTCTGAGTGGAGCACTGCGCCATCCTCCTCAACCTCAAGAGAAGCTGTTTGGAGAGCTCTTAAGTGAAACGTGTGCCAAAATTGCCCTGCAAACATCACCCTGTCCCCTTTAGAAAACAGCAACTCTTGTCTTTTATAGTAGGAAACAACAACACTCCAAATAAATTATTGGACCATGTATACATGTATAGTATATCACAAAGAATTCTTTGCTTGGTGGCACTTTGTAATTTATATATATATATATATATATATATTTAATTTCAAAGTGTGTGTGTCTCTGTGTGTGTACTCTGCATCGTTTTCCATTAAGACTCATTTCAAGTTGAAAGTTAAGCCAAAAACGGTGATAAGACAGAGAGCAGGCGCTGCTGTCACATGACAGCATTGAAGAAGGGCCAAACGGAGGCCCTTTGCCCTGCGTTTTAAAGAGCCCTCATCCCATCGGAGCTCAGAATGAGGGTTATTTCTATCTGATGTTTCTGCCTCCCTCCTGTCACATTTGATTCAGTGATAACGGGCTGCCACTGAGCCGTCTGCGTCACAGCATCCCTGACAAAATCACTGGTTTGCTCATAGACAAAAGGAAAAAAAAAAGCTATTTGGCGTGCGTCTGTCGATTTTATATTTGATACAAAAGGTTTTCAATTGTCTCACATGTCTGGATGTTGAAAGCATTTGAATCTCAAATTAGGGTTTGTTTATTTGAATACAGACAAATCGGAGGCCATTCTGTATCGACCATAAAAAGGGAGGGTGTGGCTTTACTCGCGTGGGCATTTAAAGCTAATGCACTCTGCTTTCTATGGCTTGAATACCCTGGAGTGAGCATTATCATCCCATGGGAGGTCACAACATCCAAAACAACAGTATACACTGTACAGTGCTCTAAGCATGTTTAAGTACAGGCAGAATTAACCTGTCAGAGTACACCAGTGTAAGAAAATGAAACAAATCGGGCACTTCAGAGAATTCAAGCACTTAAACTGTGTGTTGAATTTTCTTTACATTCACTCCGGTCTCTTTTCCAGTGATCTACAAGGTTCACTCGACCCTTGGCAATCAGGCCTTGAAGTCCGATAGCAAAGTGACACTTCACGAGTGGAAAGCAGGAGAGGGAGGAAATGAGGGAAGAGGTACTGAAAGGCTCCCTTTCTTTTCCAAGGGCCTCTTTCCGACACCCTCTCATGAACCAATGCGTGGAACTTAAGCATTTTGAGGAAATACAAAGACACATCTTTATTCCTTACTTGGTGATAAGGATCTTGAAAGCCATTTGTTCATTCTGAGTCCAAAGTGTTCCTATTTCGATCTTTTCAACTCTGGAGACAACAAGCATTTGAGCGCGATTTGCAAATGCAAGACATTGAATGTGCATCACGAATGCATATGAAAGAATTCACGGATGAGGGTTTTGTTCATAGTAGCTTGCATGCTATGAACCAGCAGTAAGCAACATGTTTACGCGACACACACACACACTCATAGGGAAGCAAGCGTGCACGGCTCTGCTGGTTCACAGAATATTTTCAAAGTAGCATTTAAGTACATACAGAAGCCAGACATTTTGAAATACACTCCACCGTGCCTGGAGTCTGACATTATATTTACCACAGAGCATGGCTTTGGCTGTAAATTAAAAGAATAAAGAAGATGGTTTATGGCCGCTCCACTGCAGAGAGGGAGGAGTGCTCTGAATGGAGTCGCAGAAGCTTCATCTGGTCTCTCTTTCAAGCACTCGAAGAGGAGTCCAGGTGTTAGTATGTGGCCACTTAGAGCTTTTTGACAGCTCATTTCCTGGCTGAGAAGAGCCAGACACCCCTGCTTAAAGATGAGATCTTGCAGGAGTATAGGCTGAAAAGTGTCTGTGTGCATCTTTATCTTCTAGTTTGATGGTGATATGTCTTTGGGAACCCCAAAAGATATACATTCCTTTGGCCACACTACTGAGTAAGTCTCCATATGTGCATGTACATTTCACACATGCTTGCAAATTAATGCCTAAAAAGGCACCAAAGTCATGCTACAGCCTCAAATTAACAGCCTGACTTCAGTACATAATGGTTTCACTGTAAAGAGAAGGTGGCTGAGTGGAAGCCCCTCCAAATCTTCTGTCTGCTAAAGGGATTAATAATGCAGGCCAGCCTAGTATCACACACTCAGACCTTGAGAGCAGGACCCTGCATGGGATGGGGCATATCTTGCAGCTAAAAGGAGGAGTGCTGCTTGAAAGCAAAATTCCTCCTCCGAATTGCTGGGAATGCTGTTGTCAAGAGGGCCTGTCAGTATTAATGGAGCCAGTGCAGACCGCTCTCTACCCCTATCTCTGTTCCTCTACTAAAAAGCGATTCTGTTTAGAAAGTCCCACCGTCTCGCCAACAATAGCACCCATGGTCTTGACTCAAGGTCATACCTAGAACATTTATCATAACATTTCTGCTAACAAGGTCTTATCATGAACAGAAGGGAGGCAAAAAGGAAATAGCCAAAGATTTCATTGCCGGGTCCAAAAGGTCAGGGTCTAATTAGGACGCTAGCATTTTAATCTTCCTCAGAGCGGATGTGGACAAACTGGTCAGAGCTCTGTGACATTTTGACACCAGAATTCTGGGCCTGAAATCCTGATTTGGTTGATAAATGTAACTCCTAGGCCCTGAACTCCATCAAGACATTGCGCTATTTCAAAGCAGCCTGGGAATATCCTGACCCTCCGAGTAAACAAAACAGTTAACCCAACCGTCGCAACCCGTCCATCCATCATTTTAAGCTGAAGTCAGGGAGTTGCACTTCACTGATGTGGAGCTTTTTCTTTTTTTTCTTCTTCTTCATTTTAGCACCTCTCACAGAAGGAATGTGTGTGTAAAACAGTGTGTAGGAGTGGGAGCATGAATGACAGAAACAATGTGAATCGACAAGAGAGGGAAAGACAGAAAGTGGGGAAGAAGGGGAGTCAGGCCTTGCGGTTTGCAGACCATGCACACTGGTTTTGGGCTCATACCCAGCCTGGTTTTGGAGGCAACATCAGAAACTAGTAAAGTAGAATAAATAAAAAGAGAACAAACCACCACATATAATGCCATTGGCTTTATGTTTACGCCCCTCTGTAATGTCCTGAAAATACTTAAGTGAGGTTGAGACATTCTTCTCTGATGCTGTCGTGGTTACCTTACGATGGGTAGCACTGCAGAGGCGTGACAAGCACAAATTATTCAATTTTAAAACTAACTATAAGTTTTCCTACTCGGAAAATCTGTTTTCAAGTGCATTTGTTGCTATTTGGCACCTTCGGAAAACAAAACTGGAATGCGTGGAGCCGCAGGGATTATTCAGGCCTGGAACCACACCGGCCTGTGGCCATAGGCGGCTGCCTGGAATTACCGAGTGTTAATAACCCTGCAGCGAAGCGAGGGAGCCCACCATGTGGCATAAATAAAACAGAGGAGTTGGTGAAAGGGATGGCGGAGAGAAGAAAGTAGCAGTAACTCCTCCCGCTTTGAATGTGCAACTCTTCACAAGCGCTGTCCTATTTTTCCTCCTTCAGGCTTTCAAAGGCGTCGGCCAAGAAGAACGAAAAAAAAAAGTAAAAAGCTTCAATCGGCCAACCTAAAAGAAGTGAAAGATCCCTTCATCTGAGTATCACTTAAGACTACATCTCATCACTTTGTCTGACATGTGATACGAGATGATTCGCCTGACACCGCCACGGCGATCAAGCTACTCGCTGCGTGTGCGTCAGCCATCAGACGGACACGCTGTGAAAGCCTCCACTTTGTGATGCTAGCCAAAATTTGTTTAGCACTAGTAATCCTCTTTAATCAGTGTGTTTGCTTGGGGTGTTTGCTGAAGGTGTTACCCCGGAGCTAGCAACGCATTCCACCACTCCATCAGTATCAGGGTGCGACTGGATGACAGCTGGGATGAAATAAGACGATGAACCGTGAAAGAAAAAAACAACGGGGCAAACAACAATGGGGAGCTGCAGGTGAAGACTCGGTTTGTGTACAGCAGCGAGTGTTTGCGTACTCTGTGTGTGTCTAAGCATATCTTGGCGTTGTTGTGTGGGTGTGCAGTCAGAATCAGCCATTCTGACTGCTTTCCTGACGCTTGACATGCACCAAGAGGCACATGACTCCTTGATCTAGCTACAGCAGAGATGAATAAAAGATGAAACAGACTCAAGAAGAACTTACATGCCACCACCCCCACTCCCTAGGCGCACACGCAGTCACACACAGAGAGACAGAGGGAGCGAGCAAGCTACTTTGCATCCTGTTTGAATTGGCTGTCATCCGTAACTGCCTGCACACCTTTTTGAAGACAGGTGAACTACAAAGTGTGTGTGCAAGAAAGAGGGGATTTCCTCTCTACTGTATGTCACTCAGCGAGCCCAAAAGCATCTCTGCGTGTGTTTGGGCTATAGCATTTTGCTTCTATTACTCACACTGCAGCTGTTGCTGCAGGTTAATGGTTTACAAATTCTTAAAGACAGCCTGCCTCCCAAGCAAACATATAATTAGCTATACTGAGTAGGGATAGCATGACAATTAACCTACTCCTTTCCGAGATGGAAACAGTGGCAGCAGCAGATCTTATCCTTTTAATCTCCCACTTTTCCTTCGTCGGAAGCATAGAGTGTTATATATATTTATATGTATATACAATAACATCTCCAAGCAATAACTCTGTGTTCAGCATTATAGAACTAACTTATTTTTTGCTGCATTTCATTCTGAGGCATTTTTCGCTAAGGAGGCGGGGCAAGCAGATCCAGATTCCAACTGGTGGTTATGTTGGGCCAACAAAAGCTGCTTTTACATACATGTTAATAAACATGTAATATGTCAAGTAACCTTCTGAATTCTGCCAGTATTTAGGGAAAAAAAAAAAGTACATTGTGATTAAAAAAATTCCTAATAAGCTCACTTTGATGTATTTCTGGCTTCCAAATGCCAGCGCACATCCAGAAAATGATCTTTAGTCTTATTTCGATGACACTCTTCACACAAAGATAGAAATCATGAGACTTTTGTCCCAGGATCTGTCATAAATACAAATCACTAAGATTCCTGATTTCTGGCTTTCTGGTGGGGGGTTCTGGTGTTAAATTAGCACATAACCTCTACAGTAATATTAATATAACTTACAGATGGTGGAGGAGTAGTTTTTGCTTCCAAAGTAACCGAGTGCAGTTTTCAGTTAGAGATGAGTTCAACAAGGAAGAGAAAAACTGCGCGCGGTGGAAAAATAATTGGCATTGAGTAGCGTTTGGCCAGGTTGTCTTAGAGGTGAGCTGAAGTGTTCTTACAGCTCTTATGAGAGAGCCCAACAGCGCTGGGAGTACATCTAAATGGAGAGAGTGACTAGTGTCAGGCAGCCAAGGTGGAGGGAGACAGCTCGAGGTTTCTAATGAGCTCTGCTCTTTTACTGCCAGGCTAATGGAAACCTCGGGAGACCTTCCTTGCGTTCTCTTTCTATGTGTGTTGTATGTATGTGTGTGTGTGTGTGTGTGTATGTGAGTGTAAGAGAGAAAGCGTGTCCTCCTTTCTCCCACAGGCAGGCTCGCTCTCTAACACCCTAATGGCTACCTCTGGGACTTAATACCTGGGACAAGTGAAGCTGTAAAGGTCTACTGTCATCAGTTTTTTTTTTTCCGTTCCTCCCACTCCTAAACTACTTTTCCTTTCCTTTGGAAAGGACATAAGACTCACCTGATTAACCTACCTTAAGAAGAGTAACAGTAAATAATTAACAAAATGGTATACGGGTGTCTGTCTCCAGCAGCCTCCAGGGAAACCTTTTTAATGTGCCAGAAAGTGTTTATTTAGCAGCAATGACTGACCATTAACTCTGGAGGGAGGATGTCTGGTTCTGTTCTGACATGTAAAACAACATCCAAATTATCACCTCGTTAAAAAGGGGTCTAATTCACACGTAGCACAGAGGGAGGGTTTGTATACCGCTCTCTCCATCATAAGCTTCCTTTCTCCTTGCTCCAAGACCACTTCATTTGAATTCTTCGCATTTTATTGTTGTTGGGCTTGAATTACTCTGGCATTATAAACACAGAGGTTTTACCTCAATGCCACTCAAGCCTCTTCTTAATGATGCCATTGTTTATTTACGTTGACACAAGCCGGTGTAACGCCGCCCCGGTGTGTGATTTTGCATAGCATGCTGGCATTGTGTAACCAGAGGAGTTTGACATCTAACAAAGCAGCGCCGGTTCTGACTTTTACACAGATGTCACTACATGCAGTGCCATGCTTAAGTCACGCCAACATAGTCCCCAATCCCACCTTTCTTTTACACAGAACTGCAAAAAAAAATAAAATGTTTGTGTGCATTTATTTGTGTTTGTTTGAATGCCTTTGTCTCCTTATTCTTTGCATCATCCATTTGAGTCGAATGTTGACAGCAACTTCCTGCCAGCCTCCTCTTTTATCCTCTGATTCAGCAGGAGGTTGCTGTCTGTTGCAGCTATATTGTCTTCACTGGTGTGGCTAGTGTTCTCTGCACACCAACAGGAGAAGAATGGGGGATGCAGGCCACCACGGCACAGCGCTGCCACTCCCTTCTCCACAGGTCTCCCTTTTCACTATTAACCGGTTGTAATTTGGGGATAAAAGCTGCCTTTTTTCCCTGCTTCTCCACCTCCCCCAAGGTCACTCTGTATTCTTGACCGGGCTATACGCCAGCTTAGGCAAAGAGGAGAGGGCTTCCCTCGCCCCTCTACACTGACCAAAGCCTTCTCTGGTAGTGGGTCACGTCTGGTCAGTGAGGCCTGCAGTGAGCCCCACCCAGAATTGTAAAAATCAAGTATGACATGTGACACCATTCTTGCATATCAGCAACAAAAGTGGGACGCTGGAAAACTGGAAAAGAAGGAAGAGATTTGAGGATGATGTTTGGGGGGAAGAACTGGGAGGCACCGATGGGAAACGGGGTGCCACTGACGAATAATTCACCCACATGGGAACTGAAGGTGGAAGTTTAGCCAACACGGAGGCACAGTTTCAAACTGCTTGTTTTCACGTTGGCCACTGCTATTGAGGATTTGAGCAGAGGATGTGAACCTGCTGTCAGCTGTACGGTTGGCTGGCCGGGCGCTCATTCCCAGAGGAACTGTGGAGTTCCAGGAATCAGGAAACAATCAGAGGGCCAAAGTATCCAATCATGAATCTGGCATTGTCTCCACTGCAGCTCCATCTGAATGAGAGCCACTTAAACTTTCAGTGCTTGATTTTTATCAAATGCCGTTTTAAAAATGTTGTTTTTTTTTTTTTTAAATCCTCCTGTACATAACTCAGTGGGTTTCCTGCTGTCGTACAATTGTTTATGAAGCGTTGTAAGATCCCCTGTGGGGCTTGTAGCTTCCAGCGGCTTTCTGTAGCTCCGCAGATGGTCAACACACAGACTCTGTCAGCAAGCAGACGTGGGTCTGACCTCAGTCAAAGGCTCTTAACCCACCTCTACACATTACCTCCAATCAAGCCTGACAATCAATACTGGCTATCCCAGAGGAGTCAGGCCATGGAGACATTTGTGTATGATGTCTGACAGTTTCAGTCTTCTGTGACATCAACTGAAGATTATTTGTGGTTTCACAGCTGAGCCTATTACAATAACGCTCTATGCATTGAACGAACAACACTTCCACGTACCCGCCGACTTTCCCTAAAACATCCCATGTATGCAAACATTAGCACGCGATGTTTTGTTGGTCAAGTGATGCTCTATAGAACCAGGTGGCCCTTTTGGCCATTGAGAGGAAGAAAAGAGGGTGAGGTCAGTGGCAACAGAAAGTGGATGGGTCACCTACATGGAAATAGGAGCTCCCCTGTGGCGAGCAGATAAAGGACGTGCACCCATCCAGAACCGCCTCTGACACGGCCATGAGATGCAGTCTGACTCCAACTCAAGAACTAGCAGTGGGGGTAGAGATAAATAACGGCTTTCAAACAGTGCAGACTTCCGCAAGCATCCCGAGTCTGATAGAGGAACTTGGTTGCTTTTCTTTTTTTCTTTTTTCTTTTAAAAAAAAGAAAGTCCATTTTCAACAATGCTCCACTTGTCCTTTTGTGGTGCTGTAAGTAGCTTTTACTGACACTGCTTTTTAAGTCAGTTTACCTCCACAGTGTTTCATCACAGACTAGATACAAAGGTTGACCAGCGAGACATCCTGCTCGGGGAAGGCGCCCATTCAGACAGAACAATCTCTACAGAACTGGAATCACCTTTGATTGCAAATCACATGAAGTGTGTGATCCAACTGTTATATTGCTTTACTTTTTACAACCAAAAGCAATCTTTTTAAAAACTGTCATGCGGAGAACGAACAGCGTAAAACTTCTAATAGATTCTAATTAAAACGCGCTTAGTAATAGCACAAGTTAACACCACAATATGAAAACCTAAGACACATACCACCGTATGGCCGTAAACTGTGTTCCTGCACACTGCCCGACATGTGTACAGCTTCTCGTTTAATGCTAAAGCCACTCCGAGGGAGGAGCAACAGCGTCAACAGTGCCTGGCCCTGACAGTGAGCTAAGACCAGAGCCCGCGACACGACAGCAAAACCACAGCACAGTAATTACATATCAAAGCCCCTTCATAGCAAATACGGCTAAATGGGATATGAAGAGAGCAATATGCACCACAGACCGACAGGGTGAGACGAGGACTGTAGTCAACAAGAGTTAGGAATAAATAAAATACTGAGAGTTGAAGAAAACAAAGCCGGCGTGGAAGGAGGGAGGCCTTCAGCTAATGTGCAGGAGTTACAGCATGTGGGGGGAAAAAAAAACTGATGTAAGCTACTCACAGTGTCTTAATAACTTCAATACAAACTTCTATAAACGCTCACAAAAGCCAAATCCCTGCAGCTTTTTTAATATTTGTTACTAAAACTAGTCTCAACTTGTTTTATTCCATATAATAAAACAGTTACAAACGTTTGCTTGCTAAATATCTTTGTTAGATACCAGCCTGTAAAAAATCATATAAAAATTAAAGTGGTTAATTAAAAAAAAGCACTTGCACCGTTTTCCCTGTGCTTATTCTTTGGGAGGTATTAAACTTTTTTTTTTTTTTTAATGAATTACCTTACAGCAATTATGCTATTAATGTGTGAGCTATAGAGAAGCATACATGTTTTTAAAATTATTATCAGATTACACCGGTTTTGCTTACACTACCCCAGGGAACAGGTGCGAATAGAAAATAAAGAACCAAAGTTCCTCTTCACGTTCAGTCACAGTGTCACTCTTTCTGTGTGTGTGTGTGTGTGTGTTCGTCGGGGCTAGTTCATGCATGACCTCACTGCGAAAATGTGTACCTCCTGATACAAGGACCCCTCGGTTAAAAGCATGAATCATGTGTTTGTCTTTGGCACAAATAAAAACTGTCAAAGAACATCAGAAATCCACAAAAGGACTTGTTATCTCCACCTCCTTTCATTTTGAAACTTCTCTTCCCGCTGCCTCCCCGAGTCTTTTCTGCTCTCTATCTCTCTTGCTCTGCGGCTGCGTTTACTTGGTGGAATTCCAACGTTAAATGCGTGCCCATTGGTGGGAGGCAAGGATGGTGCAAGCTAGCTACAATAGGGCATGACAGGGAGATTGTGCAAATCAACAAACAATGAGAGGTACGTTACACAACTCAGACACAAACACACACACACACATAACTGTCTCCATAAATGACCATGATCTCTGATCGCATTCCCACAGAAAATATTTCAATGCCACACAATTTTGCTTCTGTCTGGAAAATGTCAGTATTCCCCTCCCAAATTGCAAAATCATCTCCAGTATTTTATTCTAACGGGACAGTGAGGA
>VUQR01009524.1:2091-13509 GCA_015108515.1 Hemichromis elongatus | reverse complement strand
GTTGGTGTTTTTGTGTGTTGGGTTGGGGGGGGGGGGGGGGGGGGGGGGTCATAGTTCAGCCATCTTCCAATCCCAGGCATGCTTTTTATTTTATTTTTGATTATTTTCTTTTTTACATGTAAGAACTTCCAAAGCTCAGCAAAGTCAGAGAATAAAACGCATCGAGCATCGGAAACATGCATTTAATTTGAATTTTAGAGAGAAAGAGAGGAGACCAGGGACACCGAGTACTTTTCATCTGACTGGAGATGACTCAAAACAGATCGGTAATTTAAACCTCGCGGTATTTTAGCCCCTTTTATGAAACAGCCAACCCACTGATAAACTATTGTGGGTTTGTTTTATTTTTGTTTTTGTGTTTAATAATTTGTGCAGCAGTCTTTGTCATGCCTGTTATTACACATGAACAAGCACGGGTCATTTCCCCCCCGAAAGTTTTGGCTGCAAGAGTAAAAGCCACGTCGCTATAACGGCCTGAACTGTTATAAGAACAGAAGATAATATAATCATCCCGAGCCCGCAACGTCACGCATAACAAGAGATCAACTTTTTTATATATAAAACAAATATATTTATGAGTAATTTCCATCGTGGAAAAAATGGCACTGCTGAAGGACCTGTTGCTTGCGCTGATGCTCCGAGTTCATCGTAGCCCACTAAATATTTTCTCCCCATGGCATCATTCACTTTTTACTCTAATAGCATATTCTTGTAGGGACTTTTTGGATGTGGTTTCACTTTAAATATTTCTTTAGGATTAATGCAGCTATTTGGATTCTGTTTTGCAACAACCAACCTTTGAAAAGAGGCCAGAGGTCATCCTTCATCCTGAGATTTCAGCGCTTGGTTTGAAGAGTCCTGGAATCCGAGCTGTTGAACAGCGTTTCCCTCCTCCTCTGATCCGAGTCTCAGTCTGGATATTAAGGCTTTCTGCACCGGGCTGGACTGCAGATTGCTGCTCGGGGAGTCTCCCCTGTTTACAGATGCATATTTCGCTCTTCACTTTGTTGACTCTGGCGTGAAAGCTCCGACTCGCGCTGAACTGGCAAATCACATGAATGATTTACTGGCCGATATCAGCAATGGGGAAGAAGAGAGACCTCCATGTTTTTTATGCATGGAGAGGAGCGAAATAAGGGAGAAGAGTACTCATAAAATATTGTTGACTTATTAAATAATAATAGACAGCCTTTTTGAAGTTTTTCTTCATTCCACATTTGAGTAAATGTGATAAATCCAAAGTTTAAAATGCCTGCTAACATAGGAGTCAGCTTTTATAAAGCTTTATTACTAACAGGAGCTTGTGGTGTCCTTGGAAATCAAATACTTAAAGAGCTGCTCTCGCTTGGTTTTAGACATTTTAACTCTCTTGCTTTGAACAGTCTTTTCTTTTTTTAATGTCTGCTGTAAGTTCTACCACAATAAAGTCAGCTTAAAACCATCCTCCTTTAAAGCTACAGCAATTAAACCCTAGAGAACTTACATTACTGGATATAATCAGATATTTGACATTATATTTAAGGTGACACACAGGAATGAAAAAAAAAGAAGCTAGGCACATAATATAATTCTGCTTAGAAAAGGTTAAAAAAACCAATAAATTTCCAGAAAGTTTAGGAGATGTAAGTCTTTAAAAATCTAGCTTGTAGGCTTATTTCAATTTTCTGCCATTTTAAACAGCTTCTGTACATTTCCTCCTGAGAATGAACTTTCCCTCGACTTTCATTGATAATTAATGTGATTTAAGCAGGACATTTTTATTTCCTTTTACCTTAAATCTGAAGAGTGGCTCTGAGCAACGCCTTGGCTGAAAGCAGAGCTACATGTAAGCAATTAAGACTTCCACCATCTTTCCCGATGGTGCAAGACAGCACGAGGTTCACCACTCGATCTCTTATAAGAACACGTGTAAACCACAACAGGCCGTCACTTTGAGCCGTGAGGTTTGGTAAAGACATTCAATCTCCACACAGGTTGTGTGCCCCCCCCCCCGCGCCCCGCCCCACCCCAACTGTAGCAGCTGGCTCCATCGCTCTCCTTCAGCCCTCTGATATGAAACACTGTATCCGGTCAGACGCTTTACGAGGATGTCGAGCCGTTTCAGGTCTCCCGGCCACGGCTAAATCCTACAGCCCCCCTTTTATGGCAGGAGGATGGCAGCGAGGGGAAGGGGGGGCACTTGTTTCACCGACTGCGGTGATGGAAATGTAACCAAATACCAAAACTAGGGGTAAAAGGCGGAAGGGGAGCACATGCTGACTGACAGGTGCAGAGGTGGTCCGCTAAATGGAGCTCATTGGAGAGATGGCGATTTGTTCGGAAAGTGAGCATACCCACTAAGGCTTTAATTGAAACCTAAATCCATACATCATGCGCACGGCGAGGCAGCAACACCTAACGAGGTGTGCAAGCAGTTCGTGTGTGTTCTTTAAATATGTATAAAGAAACCAACTGCACGCACAGTTATTAACACAGCAAATGATGACACAAAAGACAGAGTCACGATCGTGACGTGTTTATTGTCGGAGAGCATTGGCCCTTGTTCCTTACAGGGGGGAGAGCGTTCCCTTTGTTTTGGTGCAGGCAAACCATGTGGAATTAAAGCATCCTGTTAACGAATCGAGACCCATCAGTGGAAAAGCAAAACGCAACCAGGCCTATTAACCGTCAAGTATCAGGGAGCAAGTGAAAGTCGAGCAACAGTCGACAGAACTGCTACGTTGCAGCTGCCGGATAAACTTTGATTCGTCCCGTTTTTATACAAGCTGACTGAGAATAAAACATGATTTTGATTGTTGCATTTGTGCATTGCAATTTATACTCTGTGCAGTATTTTAACACCAGTCATGTCATTGAGAGATCAACTAATGGGCCCCCGTTATAAATAAATACAGAACATATATATATAAAGTACACACACATTCAAATGATTACAACCTGATGTAATAATTCAGTGTGTTTTCTGTAATTCAGCTACCGCTTCCAGCTCATTTCCTGATATGAAGTCAGCACCGATCACATTCCCCTCCAAGTAGAGTAAGACTAGAGGAGTATTGTGGTTAAAATGAGGGTCCCGCAGCTGTCTTTGATGTGTTGGGTTATCTATGAAATTAGCTGGCTGGAAATGTGAGGGGTAAAGAGGCCGGAGGTAGAGCGGCGCCCTCCTGATTTCTGCTATACTTTTTACAAGTGAGCGCCAGCAGCAGCAGCATGGGCAGGTGCCAGAGGCTGCAAAAGAACAGCTTTCGGGCGCTGCTGCGGTCTCCCTTGTGATAGAAGCGGAAGGCCAGGTAGCTGATGTACAGGTTGATGGGTAAGGAGATGATGGGGAAGGTCCACGTGGTGACATCCAGCACGGGCGCCAAGGTTGACAGGCCGACCAGACCCAGGCTGTGCCGCAAGGCCACCCGCTTGCACATGGCAGGGTGGGTGACGGACATCATTCGATAGCCGCCACGGGAGTAGTCTTCCCTCAAGTTCCAGCTGAGGGCGTTGAAGTGGGGAAACTGCCAGCTGTACAGGAAACCACCCAGCAACAAAGCACCTAGATGGAGTGATAGGGGAGAGAGAGAGACATGAATGTTTAACTAATGTGATGCTTATTTAAATCCCATTTAGAGTAGTCAAAGTGTGGCCAACGTGTAAAATAAAACCACTTATTTTTAATCTTAAAAAAGCAATAAGGGACAGTACTTCCGTGCACTTTATTAGGTACGCCTACATGTACTTGGAAAGCACCGGGTACCACTCCTGTTAGCAAAGAACCAGAACCTGAGACTATAATTCAAACGGGCTCATCAAAACTGGACGACAGAAGCCCGGAAATGTTGCCCGGTCTGACGAGTCCCAATTACTGCTGTGACATTTATTTGCTTGGCACATTTTGAGCCCTTTAGTACCGACTGAGGATGGTTTAAATGCTGTGGCCTACATTAATATTACAGCTGAGCGCGTCCAAAGGTCTAAAGGCAAAAAACGAGTCCAAGCCAGTGCTGCATTATTTTTTAATGTGTTTTGCTGTTTAAAACATATAAATAAATAAACACAATTCTCATTTACAAGAAAACAAACACTCAGGTCTGCTTATAAAATACAAAACCAAGCGAACGGTTAATAAACGAAGACAAAAGTGAAATAAGTGGTTTCTTTTTCGGCTTAGAGGCAGCTTTTCTTTCCATTTCGTCATAATTAGTGAGTCAAACTAGAAGAACAAGCGTACGAACCGACAGGAAGGGAAAATACTTGATCTAATTCTGTCACCACACACTTTTAGCGACAGTGGCTTGTATTTAACATCCTGCAGAAGTGTTTAAAAAACAAACAAACAAACAAACAAACAAAAAACAGACCTGTGGGTCTCAGCACAAAATGCAGCAAAGCACAGCAAAGCAAAGCAGCTTTGGTATGACTACGAACGGAAATGAGTGCACTTTGCTTTGAGAGGTCACGTGACCACCTGAATAACACTGGCCTGTGTATAACTTTATGATGAATACCTTCAAACTAAAAGCATAAAACAGAAAAATCCCCCATAAGTAGGACAAACGTGAAGACGAGCATTTCTGAGACAACAGAGCAGCAACGTAACGCCACATCTCGCACAGCTGTCATAACCAAAGACGCTGAATAACCTGCCTCGGGTTCCATCTTTCCAACATCTTCAATCAATACCAAATTCATTTGGACACTTTGCATTTAAACTCCTCACACACAAAAGCACTGATAATGCTACAGGGGGGCCGTGGGCATTCTGTAAATCTAGCTTTATGTGCTTTAAAATCAGGCGCGGTCTCACACTAAAATAAGTTAGCACAAGAGCACAGCAAGATGATCAAATTACCCACTGCAACAAAAATCATTATTTTCATCGAGATTTATGTAGTTCGTGTAATGATATCGCTATTAAGAAGGAAAACTATCAAAAAGGTAAATTTCAGAAGATTAAATCTGTAGTTTCGGGGCATTTTGGTTAAAAGCTGAACTTGATTTGAGTAAAGCTATAATTTTGCAATCGACTGCACTACTAGGAAAACGTAGAAGAAGCCACGTCTGTGTACTTTAGATGCAGCCTTTTGTCCTACGGACTGGTTGAAGGCACGAAACAGCACACGTCTTTAGTTTGGAATAACATGCTGGGTTTGTATCGCATCACAGTTTGGCACAAGTGAAACGCGAATGGTGACGTTATGATAGTAACGCTGAGGCGCAGTGTGGGTTTCATTGTGCAGTAAGCCTGCAATTAATCTTTTAATAATCCCTCGATTAATTATTTAGTTATATCAAATGTCCCATAATAAAAAAAAAAGGAGGGAGGGGGGGCATTCTACTTGAGATGTCTTCAAATGACTTGTTCCATCCTGTTCAGCAGTCTAAAACCAGAACATATTTGATTTACGTTGATATAAAACAGAGATCGACAGTAAATCGAAATCACATTTGAAGAGCTGCTTGTGCAGCAGATATTTGGCTTGTGTGTGTTTGATAAATCTGTTCAAGCTGCATGTTTTCCTACAGCTGACTTCAAAATGTCAACAGTAGTATCAAAAATACAGATGCAAACCTTTGACCCCGACTGAGTGACGGAATCAGAAGACTCTCTTATTGCTGTTAGAGCGCGTCGGACGACAAATCGATACGTGTTTACGAGCAATCGCTTTTATCCTGTGATGAAATAGTCGCAGAGAGGAGTGGACTCTACCAGGGCTTGCAGCATGTCCCTTCAGTGTAATTTTGAATGTCACAACTATGTGAGTCTTATTCTCTGGGCTTCAGAGTCTCCAGATTACATGGACACCTATGGGAAAGGTTGGAACTACAGCAGACAAAAAAAAATGATCATATTGGTGTTATTTGAAAAGGGTAAATATGGAAGAAGTTCAGAACAGTACAATCCTACATTCATACCTGGCTCCAGACAACCTGTGGCCGCAGTCCAGCCCATCACAGGAGGAATCGCCCCCACAACTGCTCCCACCCACGTGTTGGCGATGCTGAGTCTCTTGAGCGGTGTGTAGCAACAGGTGTAGAGAAAGATGTTGAGGGCGCCCAGGAAGCCTGTCAAGGGGTTTACTGCCAGCGTGAGCAGAGCCACTCCTGGGGCTCCACAGGCTAGAGCAAAGGACACTGCGTGGAGGGGGCTGATGTAAGGAAGGGAGAGAAACAGCGAGGGAGTCAGCTATATCAACTAGACAAAGAAAGACTGCACAAGGTTTTTTTTCAAGCTCAGGTGAAAGCATGGGAACCATGTGCTGATAATGTTTCCTCGGTCTTTCTAACAGACACCAGATAAGACAATAATAGCTCCAAATGTTCAGCACAGACACACGTGGACCCGTGGGGGCCAGCAGTCAGCAGCCGAGCACGGCTGAGTCTCAAAACGGGAGGCATGGAGGACGCTCATCTGATAAGAGTTTGTCAGGGATAAAAGTAGCGCCGCAAGATGAAGAGCATGTGCACACGCCAGAGATCAAAACTAGTTGAAGGAAACCACTGTGGCTCAGGCTTTTAGCTGGATGAAGGCTTCCTCCTCCTCTTCCTCCACCCCTCATCTTTAACTAAAAGCAGCGATGGCGAAGTCTGGTTCAAATTCACCAGTAAATGCTTCATAAATTAAAGAGGGAGGAGATTAAAATCTTGACCAAACGCAGCCCTTTTTCTTCAGAAAGCAAACAGGGCTTTTATTTTGGTGGTGCGGCCATGCAGGGGGATTGGAGCATTAATGTGATTAGTGGTGTTATGTCTTTTTCATGTGGGCTGAGATGGGGCCGTGCAGGCTGGATTTGGGCAGCTGACAGCCTGGCTCTGGGCTGGCTCAGTGGGGGTCAAGGAAGGCAGTACGTCACATGGCCTGAGGTGGGTTTAGTGTCCTGTGCTTACAGCTCGACACAGCCGCAGTCATAACGTCAGGCTCTTAATGTCAATACAGAAAGCCCAACAGGTTTCCTTTTGGTTAGACCACAATCAAGGTCGTGGATTCAAATGTAAAACACCCATAAGGTTGAAGAAACAAGATGAATCCACTTTAAAGCCCTGTAATCTGTGAAGCACTCAAACGGTCAGCGAGCGCAACGTAAACTGTGGAAAGCAAAACTTCTGTATTGTGCAAACGTGCAAGCCTGACTAGAAATAACGCGGCTTGAGGGACTGGTGTAGAACTGGAAACTGAATACAGATTTATGGAACCTTTTCAGACTCAACACCACAGACATATTACTAAAAATTATCGAAAGATTTATTTTGAGCAAAAACTGAATTCGTAAAAAACAGGCTACTGATGCGCCGACATAAATTATGCCGCAAAATTCTCCAGAAGACATCCAAAAGCTGTTTTTCTTTCTCATTTTGTTGAAATTTACACACAAAACTGAACATTTAATTGTAATGCAAAAGGCTAAAAAAGCACTGAGAGTGACTACAATTCAGTTAGCATGCTATTACTAGCCTTTAACACTTTTCCTGTCACGCAATTTAAAAGTTCTGCAAATACGATTAAAGTACTCAACGTTTAGTTCACGTGGCTGAAATAGTTGTTTGAAAAAAATCTGTTGGTAAAACTGAGATGCAGTTGATGGCTTTGTAAAAGCTACTAAGTAGCCTGAGATCCATTAAAACGTCTTTGAGATCGAACTCTGACTTCAGTATGTTCTGATTTCCACACTGTAACCATCTCTGGCTGTAACAGTTGCAATTTGAATTTCTCTCCTTAGAGAGACTCAAAATGATCTACTGCTTCACCACATCTGGAAACCTCAAATTTGACAAAACCACAACTAAGAGAGGGTGACTGTCATTCACGTTTCCCAAAAGAAAAAAAAAAAGGTGGGAAAGATATACTAGTATTGTTCTGATGTAACACAACAAACTACATCCAACACTGACATCACACTGGGCGGAGCAGCTTTTGCACTAAGGTCAAACAAAGCAGAGTAACACGATTTGACTCGTACAAAGCGCTGTCCTAAAGGCAACACAGAGATGTGTAAAATGTGGCCTCCTGATGGCTTGTTTGACAGGACAGTCCGGCCTGCCATCTGCTCTCCGTCTCCACACGAGATTGTATGTGTGAATGAGGAGAAGGGTGACGTGCTAGAAACAATGAGCAAGAGATGCAGCTATTTTACGAATCTCGGAGACAGACCTATACCTCCCCTTGTTAGCCGAAGGCTAAAAGCCGGAGAAGAGACACTGTGTTTAGACAGAGGGAGACCATTTCCAATAAGCACCTCAGCAGCACGAGTGCACTTTTAAACAGCATGTCAATGGAGAATTCCTTAAACTGGGATGAGATAGCAGTGGTGTGGATGAAGAACCAGTCATGGTGCTAGCAGGATCTTCAGTTAAACAAAACAAAACAAAAAAAAGACCATGTGGAAATTTCGTCTATATTTAGAGCTGCACATCAACAGGTTGCTTTATTTCTTGGGGAGCTGTTCGTCCTGTAAGAATGAACGGCAAATGAGGCAATTTCCTGCCAATGATAATGCTTGTAGAAGACCTGTAGCCAATTTGGGTTTATGCATCAGTGAAAATCCATGTGTCTGCCTGCTGCTTAAAGGTGCTAGTCTTTCAAAAGGGGCAAGCAGAGACCAGCATATCCAGTCACTGAATAAGATTTGTAGGAGCGTGGCAGTCCACATAGTTCACTGAACACCAAAACAGAGGTTATCTGATATCTAAAGAGCAGAGGTAGCAAAGTGAGGGTGGTTAGGTAACATACACCTCATCTCAACCTCATCACCCCTCCTTTCCAACCTGCTGACAAGTTCAAATTACACCTGACAGGTGGAGAGCAGAGCCTCATCAGTGCTGGCATGCATTTCTGTTCCTGGCAGCTACATAACAGCTATTGCTCTCGTTCAACACCGCAATAACTCAAAAAGGAAAGCTGGAACTGAAAGGTGTAAATTAATAGGTGCTACTGTTTTATTTAAGCGGTAATCATCGTATCGCCTGCAAGTGCGCATAGGCTCTGACATCAC
This sequence comes from Hemichromis elongatus, assembly GCA_015108515.1. Taxonomy (NCBI): domain Eukaryota; kingdom Metazoa; phylum Chordata; class Actinopteri; order Cichliformes; family Cichlidae; genus Hemichromis; species Hemichromis elongatus. The sequence goes on along the minus strand of VUQR01009524.1, from coordinate 4,531 downwards.
AGGCTGCTAGATCACATTTCACCTCAGGAAAAGTATCCAGCTAAGGCACAAGGTAAGGATCGGGTCAGTGAGCAAGAAAACAGTAACGCGCTTTGTCATTCACCCGGTGAGATGTACAAAAGTTAGCCTGGGTGGCTGAGCAGCTGTCACACAGTGTCGCTGCACTAAACTCAACCCAAACTCGTTGTGAGCTGCTGCACTTCACTCCTCATACGCATTCTCTGGCAATTTGTTTTACAGTCTTTTTAATGGGATTAAAAAGTACAGATAGCAGCTCTAAACCAAATCATTCATACAGTGTTCAATATGCAGGAAGGAAAATATCACCTGATCTGTCCTCTGACGAGCGGACGGTTCTTTGTTCTGTTCATGTTGGAGTCAAAGGGCACCTCGAAGTACTGCGGGGACAGAAGAACAAGTGGGGTTAGTTGCTGGAAAGTGACATTCAAGTCCCAGATACAAAACACAAGACAAGAAGAAACAAGGAGGACCCGTCCTGTGAGACATTATGTTCTGTACTGCATGCAGCGCTGAATATTTATCAGTCTATAAAATGAAAACTTTGGCAAAAGAAATGTTTAAGGTAAATTCTCGCACACTTTCTCCACTGCAATTCAAAAGATACAGTTTGTCAAACTCAAATGAGTTTTCAATATATTGCTGAGATGCAGAAAAACATGTTTTATTTGTTTTTTAATTCAAACATTGTGCAGATGCAAAAAGGATTAAAAAAAAAAGCCTGAATCGCATACTGGTTAAGCTTTCATAGAAATGTATATAATATAGTGTGCCTCATAGAGCAAACATGGAAGACTTTCACTATTACTGCTAATGTGAGCCTTTCTACTGCAGCATAGGAAGAGAACCTGATGGGACCCGCTTTATGTACGGTCGCGGCAACTCTCTGAATCGAAAGCTCACGCTGCATTTTAAGAGTAAACGGACTGGAGGTGGAAGGTGGAGGCAGGGAGCTAGCTGTTGGGCGGGAGGTGGTAGTGGTGGGCGTGTTCTGGGATACAACTATGTGAAAAACTACTTATACTCCTGTTTTATGATCTGCTCTGGAGGAGTAAGCTTCAAAGTGCTCCCATGAGATTGGCAATGTGTGACTAAAACGCAAACATATGGGGTGCTTAAATGCAGGAACTGGCTAATCTGTGTGTGCGCAAATGTGTGTGCAAGTGAGAAAATGCACATACGTGTGTGTTTCTTGTCTGATAAAGCCTCCGACTGACGAAGAAAGCAGATAAAGCGTGTAAGCTACGGAATATCGAGGTCCATCTCTTCTGATATATGCTTCACATAAAATATCTAATAAACAGATAATCCACTTTTCTCGTCTTAAACCGCAGTTACCAAATTTACTGCACTCATTAAAAATCATATCATAAAAAAAAAAAAAAAATTGGAGGAATGTGCCACCCTTGGTATCATATAGATTTTCATTTCTAAGATCATTAGGAAGTGGGCCACACCATCAATCTCTGATACAGAAGATCTCTAAAAATGGACGACTGTAATTTGGAGTAAAAGCACTGACGGAAAGATCAAGCATGCTTGATAACAATGTGGTCCTTTTACATCAGTTTGCACCACGTTTGGTGTTTGGGAGACACACTAAGTCATTCAGATGAGGGGTGCGAAGTGCTGCAAACATTTAAAATAGTACAATATAATACAAGTATTTCATTTCGGCTGTTGTCACACGATACAGCCATCCTTTAGTCTCATTGCAATTTGTGCCACAATGTTAAATCAATATCAAGACAAAAGAAGAAAAGATATTCGCTGTTGGAGAAATTTAGAACTGAGGGTAAAGTTCAGCACCTTATTTGGTTGCAGTTACTGCTAAAATTGCGATGCAATAAAACGGTCCAATAAAAATGTTTCACGGCCAAGAACGTGTTTCTCATACTTGGATTAAGCCTAGTCTGAGACTTTAAAAAAAGGACTTGGACTAGGCTTAATCCATGTCTGAGAAACTGAGCCTATAATTAAGAATCTATCGTCATGCACTGAAAAGAAAACTCCTGTCTTCTGTTTTCCATCTTCGGTTCAGCTGTACTGGTGTACTGCTCTACTTGGTTTTGGACTGAACTAGGCTAAGGCACAGCTGCGTATGCCGCTGTAGGACCCGAAGGCCCAGGCCAAGGTGTTAATTCTATTTCCTGGGTCAGGAAATGCGTCAGGAGGTCAGGGGCCGCATGAGAGAGAAATGCACTTTGCGGCCAGGCTAGAACATAACAGCGCTGAAGCTGGCCTCAGGCAGGCCCACGGCCAAGCTCACTGCAACACTGCTCACATAAAAAGGACCCACTTAGTTTCCAATAACATCATCCCACATGGTTTCAAAAAAAAAAAAAAAAAAAAGAAAAGGCCAAATCCTGTGCACAACAGGACTCTGTCTTTTGTTCAACCACAGGCGTAACAACACACCTGT
>VUQR01009520.1:1769-14033 GCA_015108515.1 Hemichromis elongatus | reverse complement strand
GCGTTGACAACTATGATTTGTCTTGCTTTATCTTGTTATGCTTGGGTTTTTGTTTGGGGTTTTTTTTTTTTTTTTTTTGTTTTTTTTTTGGGGGGGGGTTTTTTTTTTTTTTTTTTTTTTTTTTTTTTTTTTTTGTTTTTTTTTTTTTTTTTTTTTTTTAAAATTTTTTTTTTTTTTTTTTTTTTTTTTTTTTTTAAAAGATGCATAATAAAAATAAATCCAGGAACTTTACATTGTTTGTTGGTTTGTACATGTTTCATGTTGTCTGACTGGAGGTTTACCTAACTTAATAATTACTGGCTGAACTGTGGTTTAAAATCGGTCTTAAATTAGAAAACAATGAGAAGGAAACATTTAAAGGTACGTTTTTTCTGAATCAAAACGGGCCTTTCAGGGGTCACTTTGCATATAAGGCCTCAGTGCCACAAGCATAGAGACTGATTAATCAACCTGTTGTAATCTCCGGTTGCTATAGAATTGCTGGGGTCATCTCTAGTTTCCACCGAAGATGCTGACTCTTCAACTCCTCGCAGAGCAGTAGTGAAACTATTACGCTGAAGGTGAATGGACTCCATTTCTAGTTTGTGTTGCATTTTTACAAGTTTAACTACTGCTTTTTGAGTAGTTGACAAGCTTTGCGTACAAAACGATGTCTTCTACGTAAAACACTGCAGCAATCGCACAGAGGTTTTCTGCATAGCACCGTATATCGCCAAAAACCTCCAGTGGCCATTAGCGGTTTGGTCAGGGAATAAACACGTGTGCGCTGTAGTGGTTGCCAGATTGTTGCCGACTGCGTGACCGAGACCTGAGTATTGCCCCTTTTCCATTAGTACGTTTTCAACCAGATCCTTTTTTGGTACGTCGGCTGGGGTTCCAAGCGAGCCGAGTTGTAACTCATGAAAGCGACTCCTTAACAAAACGTAAACTGCCATTTTCATAACCTAGCAACTACCGTGGTCTCTGAGTCTGACAAAAAGCCACAGAAAGCGCAGCGGGTATACCACCGCCACGACGTCATGGGACTTAAGTCACGTGACCCCAAGCACATTCAGGTGGTACTCAGTTGTAATGGAAAAAGACCAAAACCTATCCGAGTCGAGTAAAATCTATCCGAGTAGTTATACTCGTGGAAAACGGGCGTACGACTGGTCCACACATGTAAGACAAAAGAGTCTGTTGTCTACATTTGTTCCTGTTATTTCAGGCTGATTATCAGCAAAAATGTGTTTCATGCTTGAGTAAATTAAACCTCACATTGGAAAAATAAACTGGTTGAGATTAGATTTTTATGACCCATGTGGTTTTTCTTTGAGGGAAGACCAAAACCCTGCAAGGGGTGGAAGGATGGCAGGAAATGAAATCTCATCTCACTGTCTCATTGAGTCCCCAAACTTCCCAGCCACTTTCAGTATTTCACTGAGCAAACGATGCTTGTAGAGTCTCTGAATAATGAGCAGGGTACACACGCCATTTGCTCAGTTATTATTCCCAGAAAGGAGGTTGTGCATCTGAACTCTGTGCAGACTACAGAGTTGTTTTTTTTTAATCTGAATCCTGTTTAGTGTTCACTGTTTAGTGCTCTTTTTTTCTCTCCTCACCATAACTGTTTGTGCCAGGTGGACTGCCCACCCTGAGTTTGTTTTTTCCCTTCACCGCTGTCACCAAAGTCTTGCCCATTAAGGAAATCTTAGCTACACTATATATACTCTGGGTTTTTCCAGCAAATCTTGACTTTCCCCCAAAGAGTTTTTTTGCCTTCCCCCCAAGGAAAAATCCTCAGCATTGTAATGAACATATTTTGTTAACAGTTAATTTAGGTGGGGTGTTATTATTAAAATACATATTTTGGGGCCCAAATTACAGGAAAATGCATAGATTTATTTTTAGCATGTTAACAAAGACACTTTGGAAACCTACAAAGGCCCATTTGAGCCATAAAAACTCTCAAAAACTAATGGACAAATGCAAATTCTGATTGTTTTGATTGACATTGGATCAGTATAACCGTGTTTGTCGGCAATGTTTAGCTTCCTGCCTTTTCATTTCTTTATAAAGAAATTGACTCTAAGCACTGTTTCTCTTTAAAAAAAAGAAAAGAAGGATATAAAGTATTTCTATCCATTGGACTCCATGCCTTCAGCGTGGGAGTTGAGGATATTAACAGATAAAGCTACCACTTCTAATCATGGTATGTCTTATTCCTCGCTACTCTGCGGTTATTCTGTGAATAGCTGTGAATTAGCACCAGATCCAGTGTTTTGTTTCATTTGGATAATGGACTTTCTGTTCTGCTGATAGATTCGGTGAGATTTCCCTCAGTACTTGTTAGCCTGAACCCTCGAGTTAATCTGTGGTGATATTATCCCTGCAGTCACTGCATCAGCAGTAATCCAGGCACTGCTCTCCTAACCGCAGATATTTATTAAGCTAATGCACGACTGAAGGTAAACAGAAGCGCAATGCTGTCGTTAGGTGATAGCTGCCAACCGCACATTTAATGTTTAGCTGCAGCTTTAACGGTGAAACCCAGTGGAAACTACTTTTTGATTAATCAAGTGGTTCAAAATAGCGTAGCTCATGCTGGTTAATGTGTGTGGGATATGCTCATTAAGCATTCTCAGGACACTCGTACAACCAAAACACAGTCTTTACACTGACCACCATTTGTGGTGCGCTTTGTCTGGTGCCCACTCCGATGTTTCCACAGAATTTGTGGGCTTATGTCGCCAGCTGCAGATGGTGGCCTCGCTATGGTTTTATGGATCTGCGTGTGTTGTGCACCTACGCTCATCATTCATCATGAACTCAAGAGGAAACGCAGAGAGCCGTGTCGGTTACTATTGTAGAGATGAAAATTTCTCTCCGCCTTTTTATGTGTGACATTGAAAGACTGACTATGTGATGGAAGAGTAGAGGAGAGACACTGTATTTACACATGTAAAACTGCCTGAGTGATTTAGCAGAACAAAAAGTCTAAAGTGAGAAAGTAAAGAGTCTGAAAAGTCTGTTGGCTTGGTACTGTCTCAGCTGTTCAGCTGACAGCAGTTGAGTTATTTTACCACCAGCCCCTCGCAACAACCCTCCCAGCCAGAGGCTGGTTCTGCCAGGGGTATCTTCCTGTCTAAAGGGAGTTTGTCCTTTCTGCTGTCGCCAAGCACTTGCTCAAAGGGAGTTGTCTGTTTGTAGGGGTTTTCTCTGTGTTATTGTAGTGTCTTTACCTTACGATATAAAGCGCCTTGAGGCGACTACTATTGTGATTCGATGCTGGATATAATTTGTTGTTGTATGTCAAATACAGGTGTAGCCTGCTTTCATTCTCTTCTGTAAGACACATGACACAAAGTGTGTCATTTTGTGTGTTTGTGAATAGTGGGTAACGTTAGTTTAACTGCCCCAGTGGCACTGGTATCAGTTATATTATCTCACAGGGACAACAGGACCGTCGGACTAAAGAGAAATCACCCAGCCTTCAAGGGACGCACTACAGTATCCAGCATTGCTGCTGGGTTAAAAAACAAAATAGTGACAATGTACTCCGATTAGAAAAGCCCAAATGATAAAGGCCTGGGTGTCTGTCTCCATCATATGTATAAAAACAGATTTGATTAGAGGCATATGCTTGGTTTGATAATGATGTAACTGACTGATAAAATTGTAGGATTGCAGTTATGACTGCCATTGTAGTATCCTGCCGCGCATTCCACAATAGCCTGCACTGTCATTAAGCGAGTCTGCTTGACTAAGGGACTTTCTTTGAAATTGCTTCACGGCTGAGATTACAGGTCCTTTAACCATCTCGTAGTTTTGGATGCCTGGGGGCAGTAGACTAATTTGATTTGGACTATTACTGTAAAAGGGAAGGAATGAGTTGTGTTGATTTTTTTCATACTTTATTTAATACTGCAAATATAAACCCCCGAGGTCCCAGTGGCTTTAATATTTTAATTATTACCAGAGATGCAGCTGATTGGTATCTTTGTTGTTTCTTTTCATCAGTTACCGAGCTCAGGCTCAGTTTGTGCGCAGAGCTAAAGTTTCAAAAGCAAAAAAGCGGCTGGCATTTTCGTCAAAAATACAGATAAAAAAAAAACAAACAAAAAAATAGATTGCGTTGCATGTCAGTCTAATTGATGGTGAACGGTTGTGTGTCTTTTAGTGATAGACTGGCAACCCGTCCAGGGCGGACCCCGGTCGTCCTCCCATGACAGCTGGGATAGCTTAAAGTTTATAGGCCTCTAAATCTTTCTTTGCTTTATTAAGTTTGCCAACATTTGAGGAACATTATATCCAGTTAAATGTTCGTGCCATAGCAAATGTCTGCAGTCTGCCACAATTTGTCTTTGTAGTCATTGCATTTTTACATTGTACATATGAGGCATTCAGCTGACACTTGTCTCCTAAAGCGACTAGTCAGAACTTTAGAAGTCATTTTTGTCATGTACCTGAGGCAAAAAGAGACAGCTGAGACTGAATCTCTTTTTGTAGTGAGACTTGACTCGAGGGTATCCGAAGATTGTAGTTTCTTTGAACTGTTAAATGTATTTGATCATAATATATTTATTTCCCTGTTAATTTAAAATCTAAACAGCCGAGGGGCCTCTTTCTATCAAAATAAGCCGTGCTCAGTCGTATCCTGAAGCAGCAAAGTCCAACCAGGAAACACTCATTTTATTTAATCTAATAGTTTTGGTGTATTATTGTTTAACTTAAGGTTGGCCTCGAAGTTCACCACTCTTAAGATGTTTCTTTCAATCTAAATCTGACTCCATTAAATAAATCGTGGCGTTGTTGTTTTTAAAGGTGGACGACAGCATCACCTGATTGTGTAAGAGAGTGTGGGCACACTCTTGTGACTTCAACAGGAAACTATGTGTGACTTAGCTAATCCAAGATGCCCTAATAGCTGCTGGACAAGCTGTCCTTGGTAAGGAAGAAGAAATAGAGTAAGACATAAAAACACAAAGTAAGAGGGAGAAGGCAGCGTGAGTCACATTACTGTCTCCACTCCTTCCGTCTAATCTTACGTGTGGCTTTGAAGCTCTGCGCTGGACGGTACATTCAGCCTTGAAGAGGATTAAATCTTCTCAGTTTATATCGTATTTTTTTGTTCTGATTGGGTTAGCAGAGTATCAGGCTTTCAATGGTGCTCTTGTTTTTGTCTTTATTTTGATTGCACGAGAGGACAAGGGAATTTTTCTGGTTTTATTGTTCATTGTTAGTTTTGATTTAAGCTGCTGCTGTCTTGTTCTTTACTATTGATTTTAATTTCTTCAAGTTATATACTCACATGTAAAACACAACTTTTTTCATTTTTCCTTAAAAACTTGTTAGATGAAAACATGTTGTTTTAATGAAATTTTTTTTAAATGCATAAAGCCATTCAAAGGTTTTATTCATTTTATTGTTTCAAGGGTCACTAATACAGAAAATGTTTTTTTTCTTAAATATGACAGCGTACAATGGGAAGACTAAAAAAGTAATAAGAAGAGTGTTTTTCTGGACTGCAGCTGCAGCTGAAAAAAGACTGACTACGTTTTCAGAAAAAAACTCACTAATGAGACAGCTGAGATTATGATTTTATTACTCTATTTAAAGGTTATAAAGTATTTTTCAATATTTGCAGAGATGCTCCTTATTAACATTGTTATTTAATAATAAAATGGGAACAGTATCTCCTGTTAGACTTCAGCAGGTGATAAGTTAGACGATACACATACTAGAACATCAGACCTTTGTGACACCTGAGGTGTATTCATAATAAATACAGAATATCAAAACACTATAAAAATAGCAATTTATTCCCACTGAAATGAAATGAATATTTACTATATTCTTTGTTTTTTTTTCCCAGGTCTACTGATGAAGTCATGGTAATAAATATTTTTATTTTGGGGTGAACAGCCTGGTGGATAGTAAGAGGCATCATGGCAGATCTGCCTATTGCCCCAGGCCAGATCTACATCGAGGTAGAGTACGACTATGAGTATAAGTCTAAGGACCGCCTCATTAAGATCCAGCAGGGGGAATGCTACATGCTAGTCAAGAAAACTAACGAGGATTGGTGGCAGGTGAAAAAAGAGGAGGGGTCTAAAGCTTTTTACGTACCTGCTCAATATGTCAGAGAAGTCCGCAAAGCCCTCATGCCACCCCCTAAACTGATCCTACATCCCCCCAGTGCGACTGGTAACACATCTTCACAAAGTGCAGGTGCACGCTGGGTAAAACCAAACAATCTGGATCTGGGACTCAACAATCATCCCGCTGAGAACCTTCAAAAAAACGAGTCCAACTATCAGCGCTCCCCTTCAGCACAAACTGGAAACACGGCTAAATTCACTCCCCCGACTCAGCGCAGGGACAATAACCACCATCATGCCCCCACGTCTCCCACTGACCCTGACAAAGCTCTGGCTGAAGCTCTCCACGGCGGCGTGCCACCACCCCCTTACAAAGGAGGGTCCAGCACCCTGCCCCGCAGTCGAGCCAGATCCCCAGAACTGGTCAGGGCGCCGCTGGACGTGGACAGCAGCCAGTACTGTGACTCTGCGGGCGAAGATAGACGTACAAATGACTCTGAGTCTGGAGACGAACTGAGCAGCTCTTCCACCGAACATCTCCAGGTAACATCAAAGATTTTTTTAGTGTGTTAATAGTACAAAACAGATCTCAGCAGTGCTGCCACTGGCTATGGACCTCCTTTAACGCATACAAAGGAATGAATTGGCAGTCCAAGTTGTGTTCACGTGACATGGTGAATAGGATTTTGGTTTCTCTATTATGAAATTACAGCCAGTGCTCGCATATCAGATCTATCAGATCTAGAACAAGTGTTGGTTTTTGGCTCCTTGATTACTGACATCGAATAAACGTAGCAACTATTTTTACTTTCTTTGGTGTTTCTGAAATGTTTCAGGTCTCATATAAAATATTCAGACTGTTTGCTTAGCAGATGCTATTAGGTTTGCTACTATATCAATTATCCTACTTTCTTCATAAACTGTTATGAAGAACTTGAAAAGGGAACCTGAACCGGCCACACCCTGTTACAGAGCAGTATGTAAGCCCTCGTTTATATTCTGTTGCGGACATAGACATGGACAGCTGGCGACATAATGGCTAAGTAGGCATTCCTGTTATTTTCCACTTCGAGCACAAAGAGAAAGTAACAGGGATTGGTGCACTGCAGGGTAAAGTCACACGATGACAAAAGACTGGCTGCTACTTGGACGTCTACGCAGACCTTCGTGGTCACTGTCCCTCTGACCCGAGCAGACCCGAGCGGACCTGCGGTCGCAGAAAGTTTAAATTTGTTCAATGCCAGCTGAACTTTATTTTGCACAGTCTAATAATCTTTACCTGTCCTGCATTACTTAAACTTGGTCAAAACATTTAATGTGTTCTGATAGCTTTAAAAATCAAAGACAAAACCAAGTCCCGAATGAAAATTTCGCCCTCTTGTTTTTGCTGCACACACATCTCTACGCTGAACGTGCACTGCAGGTATATCCAGTTAAAAGATACGCATCTCCTCTTCCATGAACAGAGTTCAGCTCGGCTTCTTTTCTTGTTCTTAATTTCCATTTCTAAGTTATTATTTGCACTATACATAAACAAAAATCAGTTCCTATTTTAGAACTAATATTACAAGTACAATAAAAAACACAGAAAGAAATTCACATGTTTTGGTTTGAACCCATGAGCATCAACTTTGTTCATGTGTTAAGTAATAAAGACACTGTATTTACCTTCCCTGCGATAATAAAATGGCTATTGTAGGGTTTCTTGTCATTGACTTATTAGTTTTACAACAGGCCATCTAGTTAATCTGTTAACTAGTTTCAGAGGTTTGGATGTCAGTATGAAACATCACACACTGACGTAAGCATTGTTTGAGTATGTTGTGTGTACAAAGGTTATCTAAAGGAAAGTCCTATTTTAGAGCTCCATGTATTTTCTGAAAGCAGCCCAGTTCTCAGTTGATCTCCTTCCTTAGTGATTGTGTCTCTGTGTATTTAAATGGAAGGACAAAGGTTAAAGCAGTCGAGCTTGTTTTTGGTTATGGATACAACCAGCCTGGCTTTGTGTGCCAGTAAACTGTGATTTTTCTCTTTCTTATGGCAAATACCACACCTCAATCTCAGTCATGTTCACAACTTTGGCCATTTGTTATGTGCTTTATGTTGTAATTGACAATCAATCAATCTCATAGCAGTCGGTGATGGCAGGGAGAAAGAACGTCCTTTTAATAGGAAAAAAAATGGCAGCAGAAGCATGCTCAGGGTGGCTTTGTGCTCGTTGTGAGTATCAAGATTAAAAAGTGTATCCACTGTTGTGCAAACTGCATCAGCACCATTCTTGAAATATCTTCCTTATGAGAACAGACTTTTGCACAACAGAAACTGACACTTGAGGAGAAAATGGTTTCATGTATGTTGCGACCGTAACAGCTTTGGCATGAGTTTCCCTTGAGAACTTTCCGCCATTGCCGCACTGATCAGACCCCCACCCCCCCTGACTCATCATGTGTTCTATTGTTAAGCTCTGAAGACACGCACACGCACGCAAAAGCGATATTTCCAAAATATGTAGGGCATGAGAAGTGTCCTGAGGCATCCGGCTACTGGAAGGAAAAGATGTGAGCCGGTGTTCTTCACTTCCTGCATTTACCTAATAAGGGTATGTTATCTCTGAAAATCTGGATTTGCTCTGTGGTGTCGTGTCTTTCTGTGGTTGTAGGCTTTCCATAATGGACCAGAACCAGCTACATCAATGTGATCTATCAACCCAAAACCGAGTAATGATTCACTGATTGACTATTCGTCAGGCCTGTAAAGCTCATGAAAGCCAGAAGGTGGACGTTTCCTGCATAAATCCGCTGATGTGAAACTCGTCCAGTTTCAGTGGGATTGTTTTGTTTGTTTTTTTTCCTCAATCGTGGCAGCAAGGGCGCTGGCGATACAAACTCAGGGTTGAGTTAGGATTTCCTAAAACAAGCAGAGCCCTCATGTTGTGCCTTAAAGGTCCATTATACTCGCCACATTAGTTGTGTTGCTTGTAAACAGCGGCATCGGCATAATCAAACCTGGCCTAAATCAGCAGGTACAGGAGGAAGATACGAAGTCAAAACCAGAATTAAAGTCATTTTCCATGAGGTGACCTTTTGTTTTTGTTTTAAACTGTTATCTTTCTCTGTATAATTTGACTCTCTGATCTTCTGCACTGATATACTATTACAATTACAGTAAAAACCCACACGAGCAGGTACTTCAAATCAAGAGGTGCACAACTGGTTGCACTGACACCAAGGTATGGCTTGCGCCTGCAGGCGTGTAGGGCCGTTCACCCTTTTTGCTTCCCTGGAGCGTTTCTTTTAAAGCATTAAGAAAGAAGTAATGAATATAAAGCTAAAGCAGCAGTCTGAATGGAGGAAGGAGAGCTGTGTGTTTGTGTCAGGTCCTGTTTCTTATTCCCAGTTCATCCAGCTTTTGACAAGCTACTTGAGTAGGCTGTAGTGAGTGTGCCAAACACTTATCTGCTGCACTCGACCTGACACCAAGGCCCACTTTGTCACTACTTTCGTCGCATGTCCTCTTTTAAACTACTGGCAGTGTTTCATCATTACTTCATCTGTTTATTATTATCTCAGACAGCAGAGATGGGTTTTTTTAAAAATGAAGTTTGGGAATGTTGTCTGTCCAAAATACTCCAGATGTATTCAGAGGTGCGTTCATCTGAAAATGAAGAATTTTTCCTTTAGCTGTCACTTGAGCGTTTGCTCCAAGACTAGTGAATTACAACAGCGTTTTGCAAGCTTGAGAAATTCAGTAGAAAGTAGAAAGAAATCCAGGCAAATTTTTTATGACATAAATGTGTGATGTTGTGCAAAAGCAAGTTGCCTTGGCTGTACAGACGTTTGTTGTAATAGCTTATTAGCTGTGTTGCAACATCCAGTGTTAATTAAACTTCTCTCTGAAGTGCTCTACAGAAAAAGCACGCTTTGTTGGGGGAGAGATGAAGTTACATATATGCCTTTTATGTGTCTAACATTTTCCAAAGCCACAGTTTGGTTACTGCAAGCTAAACATTTCCTACACTTTATGTCATTTGTTAGCAGATTGACTGTTAGTTTGGTTAAAAAATAACTTTTTTTTTTCAGTTTTCAGTTTCCTCAGAGAACCAAGGGTAAACAACTATTCTCATACTGCTTTATTTTACACTAGCCACTGCACCCAAAGCGGAAACTCATAGTTTAAAGGTGACGTACTGCAAAACCTTTAGAGCAAAAGAGAAACAATGCAGGTATGTTCGCAAAAGCATCGCTGACCTTTCTCTGCATTGGTATTGAGTATCGTCATCTGCCTCTGATCCTTAGTTGATTCTTTGTTGCAGTTTCCAGCTGAGATATCTCTCTGTACTTCCATGCATACAGTAGAAGCCTCTGGCAGCACTGGATTGGGCATTGTATTCGCTGAAGCAGATGCATCCCACCTGCCACTGAATATAATGGCTGTCAGATCTCGCAGGGTTTTTAATTTACTGCTTTACTGCACTCTCATCCATTGCCTTTCATCGTCCTCCTTCCGTCGGGATCTTTGATCGTCGGTCAGCACGTGGGAGAAAAACTGAAGCACACACTGTATGTCACACGCTCACATGATTAAATGTGAGAAATCATTTTTTAATCCAGCCTGGTCACTGCACCCTGACATCTTCTCTAGTGAAAGGACAGCGGGCAGTGTTAATTTGTATTCTTGTAGAAGCTCAAGTAGATAAGAGTGATTACTAGAGCTCCTTGATTATGGCCCAAGTCATTATTTCAGTTGTTTTGCTCAATATCGAAGTCATGATTATTTAACGTGATTGCAGAGTTTTAAAAACTTTGAATTTACTGAACGGGTTTCTAGGAATTTAATAATAATTCAAATTAAAATAAAAGAAATAAATGTGTACAGCGCTAAGAGTGAAGTAAAGCAAAAGGACGTGATGAAGGCGAAACAGAATACTGTTGAATCTTGTTTCAGCGATCAGTGAAATCCAAAATTGTAACTGATAATTATTACATTGAGCTAATTGCACACCAGCAATGAAGCAGTTCTGCAATGTAGGAGAAAGGATGTGCCGAAAGTCAAAATGTAGTTTTGTGTCACTGGAGATTAAGTGTGTGTGGCGTAGACTGTGTGACGCATTGACACATTGTGAGGTTAAGCATTGCCTGTGTTATTATGAGCTATTGTGTTATTAGCTATTTAATCGCATTCATTGAATTAATTATTTTTAAATGGCGCTGTAATCTGTGGCATTTATATGACAGTGCAGTGAATTACAGGATTATTTGTCGGTTTACTCTGACGCAGCGACACGCAGACAGTCATTTTCTTGATAAAAACAGTGAAAAATTGCAATGGTTAGTGTTGCTGTCACCTGTCTGTCTTATAATCGTGGTTGTTTACAACGTTCAGTCAGAGGAATAGAGAGGGGTGTTGCTGTTGGCTGGGTGACTGCGTTACATCTGAAGACAGCAGTTAACTAGGATTGCACATTAATAAAATGCAAATAATTAGTTCAGTTGTCTTGGAGTTATAAATTACTTCTAGGTTTTGTTTTCATTAGTGCTTCTTAACCTTGGTGTTTCTGTATATCTAAATCAGAGCCTCTTCTCTTTTTTTTTTTAAAACAAACAAACTTTTTAGCAACTTTTTACTGTTTCTTTAATCTAGAAACTCTGCTGAAGTCCTTAAAAACATGTAAATCAGCTGTTCTTTTGCCGTCTCACTTTTAAAAAGTAGCACTTCAGAGTTCCCACCTCTCAGTACCCCTTCCTCTGATTGTCACAGTCGATTACACCCACTCAACCCTGCAGACTCCCATCGTTCTTAAATGGCAGCTGTAATCAACTAAAGACCTCTAATGACTCAGCAGGATGATTGATTGGAGGACTTCCTCATTTCTTTGATTACTTAGTGTGGCAGGAAGTTGAGATGGTAAGTGTGTGTCTACACCGTTCCACCTTGTTTCTACATGAAGCGGCTGAATATTGATGTGAATCTTTCCACATAAAATAAGTTTGTTTTTTTTGTCATTGTCCGCACACTTACACAAAGACACACACACACACACAGTCAATGCATTTTCATTAGCATGGACTCCCGTTTCTGTTCAGTCATTCAAAGAGACATTCAAACAGTCAAATTTATATACACATACAGACTCTCTCTTTCTCTCTCTCTCTCACACTCACACACACACACACACTGTGTCTGA
>VUQR01009512.1:9902-24156 GCA_015108515.1 Hemichromis elongatus | reverse complement strand
GGAACGACGAGGTGGAAAAATTGAAGACAAAATTCTTGTCAGTGTGGCACAATGTGAAGTACAGTAAGTAATTGGCTGCAGGCTTACACACACACACACACACACACACACACACAAACTGCCTTGACACCGATGTTTAACCTCGCGTGCCTGCTTTGTTTGTAATGCACGCGTCATTGATGTGTTGTTTTGACTTGTCCATGTTCTCCACAGTCTTATGCTGCTTAGTCACAACTTAAAATAGATCTTCATCCAACTTTTCCATACTGTATTGTATGTTTTCTCTCTCCTGGCCTATTTTGTCCAATGGTTAACGCGTTCTGTCTTATTAACAAGAAGTCAGGAGTCACGGTACTGAGACAGAACAGTTACTGATTAGTTTCCTAAAATAGGTGTGTCAGTTAAACCACGCCATCGATGAAGCTCTGACATATTGTCTGTTTACTCTGTGACTTAGGTTGGGCTCTCAAACCAAAGACGTCATTCAGTAGAAATTCTCCTGTGCTGCTACTGGGAAAATGTTACCATTTCAAGGCTGAAGGTAACACACAAATAAATGTCATAACTGTTATGCTGATTGAATTCCCTGTAATGACAAAGTCACATACAATACCTTTTTTATATGGTCCCCAAAAGATGGGACACTGTGTAAACTCTAAACTAAAAAACAGAATCACACAATATTATACCCCACACAATAATAGGCTTACTTTTATTTTATGTACATTTTACCCAGCATCCAGTTTTATTAAAAACATTGGTCTACAATGTTTATGTTCGTACAGTATGTAGCAAATAACTTAAGTACCAGTATTAACTTGTGTCACTCGATAAATCAACATCTTAGTAGGTATTGCTGAGATCATTCTCATATTTGTGGTTAGTAAAACAACAGGATTGGATCTGTGATCCAGCCATTGTATTTGTAGATAGATTCCACTAAGCCATTACACCAATTGTTATGAGCCACAAGTAAGACATGGCAAAAAGAAAGTTAAAATTATTATTTTAATATATTTGACACAATTAAAAAGTAACTGCAAATCCCTTGTTATTTTATTTGCCACAGACGAGGAGAGTCCTACTGAAGCCTCTGTTGAGGACCTTGTTATGGGGGATGTGGATGCTTTCCGGAAGGATTTTGCGTCCCGTGTCTGGCTGACTTACAGGGAAGAGTTCCACCCTTTGCCAGGCAGCACGCTGACCTCTGACTGCGGCTGGGGCTGCATGCTGAGGGCTGGTCAGATGATGCTGGCTCAAGGACTTATGTTGCACTTCTTGGGAAGAGGTGAGGGAAATGATAGTACTGCAGCTGTGCTACGATAAAACCCCTTTACAACAAGATCTATGCAAAATAATAATTATATATCATTTTGAGTTTAACTATTCAAATCAGTTCATTGTCCAAATGTCTTTGGTCCCGAGTGGCACAGTGTTGCAGTGGTTAGCGCAGCTGCCTTTGAATCCATTGGCTGAGTGGGGCTTTTCTGTGTGGAGTTTGCATGTTCTCCATGTTCATGTGTGGGTTCCTTCTACGGTACAAAGACAGGCATGTTAGGATAATTGGTGATTCTAAATTGGCTGTATGGTTATTTTTTAAAAACTTGTTTTAAATTTGAAAAGTTTCCTTAATTCTAAACAAAAATAGAAAGTTTTTAGTTGGTCCAAGGGATCCAAATGAGCGAACTCTGAATATCTTTGTAAGATCTATTGTCTCTCAACAGCCCCAGACTTTATTGGTCTACATAATGAATGACTGCCAGTTTAAAGCAGTCATTTAGAAAACAATATTTAAAACTTGTTCTTCTGTCAAATCTAAAATATGTCACTAATGAAATATTTCTCTATAAAATGACTAATGGCCACTTTAGGATATTTATTGATCAATTTCGCTTTGATTCACTTTGAATCAAGGTCATTTAGTTAATGCCTTGGACTCTATTCTGGTCCATTTTATGGACTGGGCCACTCCCATTCTCCCCGCCTTCAGCTCCCTCCCTGTTTGTAAGGCTG
The DNA here is from genome assembly GCA_015108515.1 of Hemichromis elongatus. Lineage (NCBI taxonomy): Eukaryota > Metazoa > Chordata > Actinopteri > Cichliformes > Cichlidae > Hemichromis > Hemichromis elongatus. The sequence continues at coordinate 22,143 of VUQR01009512.1, read as the reverse complement.
AGGCACAGTTAAAATGAAATACTGGGACACTCAAAATTATAATTGAACAGAATGACACCTATTCTTTTACAGAAGCACACATGGTACGGACTCTTTAGGGCAAAAACCTTTAATTTCAAGGTCTGAATGACTTTTTGTTCTTAATGTTCTAAATGGAAGTTTGAAATGTTGAATGATCAGGTTCAAAGATCCTCATAAAGAGTTGGTCAAAGGAGTAGACTCTATTATTTTCTACTTCTCATATCAAGCTTTAAAAACCTATAGCCTGTCCTTGCGTTGCAAGTACTGTGTAGTGTATGAATTCTGTAACTATTTTCCATGTTGTTAGAATGGTGCAGACTACTTATGTAACACCTTGGAAGTAACATTTTGTAGCTTATTTTACCCTGGTTTTGAGAAGATGGCAGAGAGACCCCAGTAGGGGTTGGAAAAGTAAGCAATCTCTTGAATTTAGTAGCTTTTAGGGCTTCTCTTAGCAGCAACTGGCACCATTAGCTGTTTCCTGTAGTTGCTTGTGAAAAAAATGCTTCAGTTTAAACTCTTGGTGTGGTTTGGGTCATTGCCATGTAGCATCACGTAATGACTCCTGATGATATTCTCCTGGAAAATCCTTGATACAGGTTTGCTGTCATCGTTCTCTCAATGACTGCAAGGCATCGAGGTTCTGAGGCAGCAATAAAGCCCCAAGCCACAAAGTTCCCTCCACTGTGCTTTGGAGCTGGAATGAGATTTTGGTGTTGCTTTAGAATGCCGAAAAATTTGTATTAGTCTACAGAACTTGGAATTTTTTTTAACAGATGTCAAGTTGTTGTGTTTAAAAAAAACAAAAAAGGACTCAAATGGACCTAAGTAAAATTTTTGTTCACAGAGGAAATGTTAATTGTTGCTCACATGTTATATTTGTCCAAAGACTGGACTTGGTCAGAAGCACTGACGCTCCAGCCTTTAGACACAGAGACGTGGACTACAACTGCAGCCAAACGTTTGGTGGCCTCTCTGGAGGCTTCACTGCAAGGTGCGCCTGGACCCTCTGTACGTAGCTCATCACCACAGGCCCAAGCACATTCCCTTGGATCCGCAGAGGAGGCAGATGCACATTTAAAGGAGATGTACCACCGCACTCTGGTGTCTTGGTTTGGCGATAGCCCTTCCACTCCACTGGGCCTCCACAGGCTCGTCCGCTTAGGCCTGACGATGGGAAAACAGGCCGGGGACTGGTACGGACCCTCCGTGGTGGCACACATCCTCAAGTAGGTTTAACAGTTTGGCCTGAACTAATTGATTTAATCACAATTATACATTAATGATGGTTTAGTTTTGTTCAGGACATAAATAACTGGGGGGTTTTCTACTGATTGGATTGAAACTTACATTAGTTGCCATGTTAGTCATGTCAGCCTTTTTTTAAATGTACAATTTAAAACCTGTAACAGGAAAGAAACTGTACAAATGCACATAAAAAACAAATTATCATAAAAAAAAGCAATTCAGCAAAATAAATGTTTTCTTGAGGTCTGTCAATCATTTCAGCACGAGGAAGGAGACTACACCAAAACATTTGTATTGCTGAAAAATAAAAAACAAAATAATAACCTGCCTAATGTATGTTTAATTGTGCATATGTAAAGTGCCTGTATTAAAACTATTATACCTATTATAAAGCATGGCTGTTCCACAAAAGTCATTTGTGCATCAATGAATCATCATCTAATGTAACTCATGTTTACATTAGACGATTAAGACTAAATTTTTATTAATCATCAGGAAATTAATTATAATGTATGCAATCCAGTGACCATATGTGTCTATCAACAACTGTGTAATTATCTGGAAATATCTTCATTTATTTTCGGCCCATAAGCTGTTTAAAACACTCATCTCTCACCATTTAGCTTTGCGATGTAATTATGAACAAATCCTCGATGCCTGGTTAGCATAACCTCCACAAACTTCCATTTCTCACCCATTTCCTCTTTGCTTCTTCTTCTTGACTTCCTTTCTCTTTCTCTTTCTCTTTCTCTTTCTCTTTCTCTTAGGAAAGCTGTCGAGGAAGCGATGGACCCTGGTTTGGCGTGTATAACTGCCTATGTCTCCCAAGACTGCACAGGTATGAAAGATGAGCCTGCTGTTGATAAAACAGGAGACTGGGCACAGCGCCCAGGCGGACCTTGTGTTTTCCACCATCTTTTTGCTGCTGTGAGACCGGAGCTGCATAAAGCAGTGACAGTAGTCTCACTGTGTCTATTACCCAACAAACACATCCATTCCAAATCTATAGCCTCCCACTCCGGGCTCTTCTTAACCTCAATAATTTGAGAGCTGATTCAAAAATCAAAGAGAGACAGTTATTGGTGATTTATGTATCTAAATGCAAACTTTTACTGTTTCCTGCTTTCAAACTGAGAATTTTCATATTCTGTCTTGTTTCACATGGACAGAAAGTGAAGGAACATTATCTTGAGCATTTTTAACTGTGGCATTTAAAAAAAAAAAAAACTTTCTTTTGACTGAGATATCAAACATTCAGTTTATTGTACAGATATAGATTAAATTCACAGTCTGGTCAATACCCCCCCCTCTCCCAAAAAATAAAACAAAACAAAACATTATAATACCATAATTCTATTATCTTCATGCATTTCCATTTCACTCTTTAACCAAACTGTCTGTAAACAATACAGCACACACAAGCATGCACCAGTGTCACCAGTATCAGCAGATTAGCATTACATATCCAAATGAGAGTCATGTGATAAAGAAAGCATAACCTGTTTTACTTCCAAGATTTTATGTGTCATGACATAAAGATATCTGAACCTTTGAAGATTTTAAAATTAAGTATAATCTCAAATGAACACATGACAGATGAGACCATACTGGCATTTCTTTAAGCATAAACTAAACCATAGTATAGAAGTCATCTGTGAAAAGGTCGAGTGGAGTTGTGCATGATGGCCAAACAGCTTCTGCAGCTTCTGTTTGCTCTCGTCTGTCAAATGGACAGTTTCAGAAGTCTTGTGGTTTGTTCAGGTGCAACTCTGTAAACGGTAGCCATGCTGCCATATTCTTTTTAGAAAAACAGGAGGCATTCTCCTGACAACCCTTCCAAACCAGTCGTACTTGTTCAGTCTTTTTCTAATTATACTATCATGAATTTTAACATTTATCATGCTGGACTGAGGCCTGTAGAGTCAAAGATGTAGCTCTTTGTTTTTTGCAATTTCTCTGAGCATTGCACAGTCTGACCTTGGCATGAATTCACTGGGACATCCACTTCTGGGAAGATTGGAAAGTGTCCCTTCCACTTGTCAACAATCCTTCTTACTATAGAATGATGGATTTCAGATTGTATGGGAATAGCCCTACAGTTCTTCTCAGATTGCAATAATTGTTTCTCTAAGATCATTTGTTATGACTTTCCTCATTGGCATTGTGTTAACATGCTAACAACAAAACAGCTGAATGCTTCAGCCAAAACTCGTTGCTTTTATAGAGATGCAGTGTAGCTCCAGAGTAGCTCTTTGTTCAGTGCATTTACATTTACAAACAGGATGTAAGCAGGTTATAGAACACAGATTTGATACCTATTGTTAAACAGCCTGGTGTCATTATGTCAGTAATGTGTATTTGATTTAAATTAAAAAAAAAAACAAAAACTGAAATGTATGTCCAGATTGAATTTATGCTTCAGTTCTAAAAAACACACATATACTTGATTTTTTTGTTTTTTAAGGCTAAAGAGGTGCTTGGTGACACTGTGTTCTAAACCACAAAATCTGACCAGCCCCTGATAGACAGTAGCTTAGCTACATTGATGACATGATCTTTGAGTGTCTCTCCCATGGCTGTCATGCAGTCCTGGTTACATGATGTAAATAAAGTCTCTACTGTATAACACATGGACGCTACTTCGAAACGAATGAGCTCTACTGCAGCAGCAGCAGCAGGGGGCAATATCACAACAAGAGACGATGGTTTAACCTTTAGAAAAAAAAGTTGTTTAGTTTTATAGTCACCCTCCTTTTTAAATGAAGTATAGGCATAACTGTATGAGGTCATCATTCTTTGGCAGCTCTTTTTGTTTTTTATTTTTCAATAAAAACAAAAAAATCAGGAATGCAACAAAAAGACAACATTTGCTGACTGCTTGCCGCTGACTATTGATCCAAATGGATTTTGGTGAAAAACACAACAGGCTGAATGACCTCCATCTGACCTTTTGTGCTATTGATCCTTTGTAGTATACAGCGCTGATGTCGTCGATTGCCACAGGGCACAGAGAGCAGAGAGGACCTCTGATGAGACACCAGACGTCCCTACTGTACCACAAAACGACCAGCCGGTGCATGCTTCCACCTTACCGGAGAGCCGAGCTGTAATCATCCTCGTCCCTGTGAGGCTCGGAGGGGAGAAGACAAACCCAGAGTATTTTGACTTTGCAAAGGTGAAAGACGCATCTAGATTTGAGTGGTTAAAAAAAAACAACCCTACAAAACAAATATTTATATTAATAAAAACGAAGGTGTTTGGAGATTTAAAAAAAAGTCAAGGTAACTGGACGTTGCCGCTGGGAAACTTAAGACCATGCCTCTCTGTTCCGTCCATTCAGAGCATTTTGAGTCTGGAGTACTGCATAGGCATCATCGGAGGGAAGCCCAAACAGGCCTGCTACTTCGTAGGATTTCAAGGTTAGTAATGGAAACGAGGGAAAGAAGACGCACAGAGAGGTTGGTGCGAATAGAAAATTATTTTGCATAATATACCCTTCTTATGTGAAGAGACAAAGTGAGTTAATGTATTCCTGTTTGCGCGAGGAAAACGGAGAGGAGTGGAGATGGAAGCAAGTGAAGCAGGGCTTACTTTATTCTCTCTGACCCATCAAAGCCTCGCCCATTTATCACAAGTAAACCTCCCAAGTTGTGAGCCGTAATTGATTTCCATAGGAGGCATGCATTAAATTTCATCTGAGCCCCAAAGTGAGCCACTCTTCATCACCTTCAGGAGCCAGGAGGAACCTTCAGTTGTACATCTTGGCAGTCAATATTTACGCATTTACATTTTACCAATTTGAAATACAGTGGTGGATGATGTCTAAATGACAAGCAATACATTCTCCCTGCCAAGGCGCACCTCGGCGCGGCATTTATCATATGCAAATGGTCGAATATAATTGCGTGTTTGTAAAAGTAATTCCCCCACACAAAAATTAAATGACAACCTCTTTTTGTGGGTGTAAAGAATGGGCTTGTACAAACGCATCTGATTATGTAGAATTTAATCCACCCCAGTGGATATTAAAAAGCAACAACCTTCTGGGAGGCATATTTGACGCACCACAAGCCTAACAGTAGGCCAAGCGTGGTGACTTTGAGCTGCTCTGCATAGAAATTGGGGGGAGAAATGCATTTTTGTAATAATCGGATGTTTTTGAATAACTTGTCTTTTGTTTTGTCCTTGCAGATGACAGCTTGATTTACATGGACCCTCATTACTGTCAGTCTTTTGTGGATGTCAGCACCAGCGATTTCCCTCTTCAGGTAATGTGAAATTACACAGACGAGCTGACTTGGGGGGCCCCAGTAATGTGAATTTAATAGTTGCTGTTAGTACTTAAGGGTATGAATCTTAAAGCAGCACTCGGTCCAATTACAGAGTCCCCATCTGCTGATTTATTTGCCGCTCGGATAACTGAAGCTGCCACTTAAGAGAAATACGGCAAATACGGGCTCGGGCGCTGCGAGCCTTAATATTTCAGGGCCCGTACGTACAAATCGGCACACAGCACTGTGCCGAAACTTTGTTTTATGCTTTTTGCGCGCCGTTGTATACAATGTGACAAGGTGTTAAATTTTGGATGCTGTGACAGCAGATAAATAGGATTTCATTCATCATGTGATGCAGAATACATCTTATTTGGTGTCGATCCTGTCATGGTGTGTATGTATGCCCCACAGTCACCTGGCCCTTCAGCTTGATGAATATTTTCATGTATTTTGTCTCTCTTTGTCTAGTCGTATCATTGCCCCTCGCCAAAGAAGATGCCTTTCAGCAAGATGGACCCAAGCTGTACCGTTGGTTTCTATTCCAGAAGTGTTCAAGACTATGAGAGGATCAGTCAGGAGCTGTCTAGGGTGAGAATACAGCAAAGGATACTTTGATAGTTACTACTGCTACCAAATTATTACCTACACAATTGGTCACAATTTCTTTCCTTATTTTACATGTTGTTATTGTATTAGTGCTGTATGTTCATTGTTTCGCGTCCTGACAAATATATCTGTCAGTTATCCTGAGTTGGCCAGCAGGTGGCACCATTTAGCCACAAATCTGTCTCATTTTTTTTCTTACACCAGTCGTTTTGTTGTTGTAAACCAAAATCCTTTCTCCTTAAACCTAGAAAAATTCTTTCTTTTAAGTCAAATGAATATGATTTGCATCTTCAGAGAGAAAATCCCAAGCCTTGTTATCTTAAGCCTTTAAAAGCAAAGCCATGAAACACTGCTTTATTGTTCCAGCTGCTGCAGCCATCAGTGAAGGAGAAATACCCCGCGTTCACTTTCGTGCAAGGTCACGGCAGAGATTACGACCTGTCGGCAGGCCTGACCCCTGAAAAGAGAGAGTGGCCCTTCATCCGTGACCCGCGGAGGACGGTCACCACCGTCGGGGACTTTGTGCTGCTTTGACAGCCCTTTTTTTTAAAGGACAGAGAAAAGTCCTCTTCTGATTAATCAAATTTGCTTAAGTCCAAAGCCTCATGTATGTGATGCAGAGGTTTATGGAACTACATGATTACCGTTTATGCATCTGGAATACTCTATTGATGAATGTGTAATTAACTGGCGAGACTTCTGTTTGTAGGCAATGTAAACATGTTGAATAATATGCCAGGAAGCCTTGGAACATCTTTTGGTGCTCTACTGAATTCAGTGACCTAACTTTTTTTTTTTTTTGAAATGGTATTTTAGCAAAGGGAGCACATATGGGAGAGCACTCTTCATTTTTCACCATTATCATATTTTTAATAGAGACTTTATGAACACATCAGATTTCAGAGGACTTGAGATTTTGCACCTTAAATCAGAAGCTTATAATGATCACTAGGTCCAGTTCACACTGCAGTTTTGTGAATTTAGGACTGAGAACGCCATGTAGAAGTAGTAATTATGACTAAAATCAGTGTTAGATTATTTAAAAAAACACAGGGTAGTAACTAGAGAACTCTTAAGTGTAAGTAGCCTAAAAGGTATGGTAAAAGCCTTTATTAGTATAAGCTAGGCAGTCTGTGAAGATAGGCAGAGCAAGTAATTTTTTTCAAACCTCTCTGCCAAAAAACAAAAATTACGAGCATCTCAACAGCAGAATGCAGAAGCATATGCTTTGAAGGAGTGTTTCAAAACACTGATAATATTTTTTTAGAATTAACTACATCTTGATGGTGGTGTGGTGTATTTGCTTGTCCTTGTGCATTTTTGCCCGCTTGCATCACAGTGAAGGATTTGTTAAGGGGTTAACTGTGCCATGTTCTATAAGCACAAAGCACTATCTGTTATAAATCTACTGTTAACAATAAGATTCTCTGTAGGAGTATCACCTCTTTGTAGCTAACACATTTATAACGGCAAATGAATCAAAGCGTAAAAAAAAGACTTTTTCTGATTCAGGGAATCTAGTGGCTGCTAAAAGTTTTTTGGATTCACAACAGAGATTCAAGAAAACACTATAAGCACTGTTATACTACTTTACTCCATTATTTCAACATTTTTACAGATATTTTTCATACAGAAGGGAGTTTTGTAACATTTCATGCCATGCATTTCACCATATTTCACTTTTCTTCATCCTGTTCTGCAGCACTGAGTGAGTAAAGACCAGGTGTGACACTGTTTCATAGTAGCTATACATGATCAAGGAAGGAAGTTTGCTCTGTGTTAGGCTACAAAGTATTCCGTCTGTTAAACACATGCTTTGTCTGCTAAATTAACTTATAAAATTACAATGTTTCATCACTGCCAAGCAAAAATAGTTGAATACATTTAAAATCAGTTTTTTCTTTCTTTTGCTTAGTTTGTTTTTTGTTAACTGTACGAATCTTAAGCCATCCTAGGACAAAAAAATAAATAAAATTCAGTGCTACATACAAACCTCAGTGGTGTGTTGAAATGTATTCAGTTCCTTTCTCTCCCAGTCAAATGTAGTAGATTAAAACTAATCGTACGTGCTAACCATCTCTACAGCCCATTAACCAGGAACCGGAAAAAATGTGACCCAGTGACACTGGCAGCAATTGTGTTCCTCTGTGGAGGAAAAGAAAATATCCTTGTGTGCAAAGCTCTGTTACCATGGATAGTTGCCCCTTTAGTTTGAGCTATGTTGGACTGTTTTCCTGTACAATACAAATTCTTGTATCATGATGAGGCATGCTTTTTAAGGAGGAAACTGTCCCTTCTGTGTTGGAGATGGGGCAAGGGTTAGGATGGAGGGACAGAAAGAAGAATCCATCTGTTCTCTGCCGTGCTGAAGCAATGGCAAAGCACATAAAGGCATCATTTAGGTCCACTGTCTGATCTGTGTGGCAAGTTTCTTTCTTTTTTTTTGTGGATGGGCAACTGACTGTTTGGACAGAGCAGGAACATCAAATATGCAAGAGCAAAAGATCTTTGAAAGATGAAGAGGAAGGGTTGAATGGACAGGAGGGATGATGGGACATTTGCGATTTTTTTTTTTTTTGGTCAGAGACATGAAAGAGCATTTGTGTCACGGAGCACGACGGTCTGAGGACTGACTGTGTTCTCCAAGTATTTACAGGGGACGTATGAATATTTGATTAATATTCCCCCGAGGCTCAGGGGAAATGCAATAAGCAAGCGGTGGCTTTACAAAGCAAGCTGATCACATACACTATGCCTTACTGTTTAACACAGCTGCCTAAAGTGTCGCTCATATTGCAGATTCCTGAAAATCTAATCTGCAGCTAAGGGAATTCCTCACAAAGAGGGGAGTCCATGAGAGTCATTCCTCTGTTACACGGGGGGTCAACACAAAGACATGAAGGCACCCCATAAAAATTTTATTTTGGTGGAAATGGCCTGTCGTGTAAAACTCTTAAAATGGATTGGTAACATATCCTAAGATTGTGCTTGACTTTAGGTCTCGTCCTACAGTGACCCAAGGGACGAGGAAACCTTTCAGATTTGGCACTAACTCCAACATTAGGATGTGAGAACAGAAAGCTGCATCATGATTGCAAATGAGCTGTTAAAACAATTTTCATTAAATTTTTGAACCATATCCTCAAAAGAAAATTAATGCGAGACTAAATAAACTAGAAGATTGTCTTATGGGGATTAAATATGGACTTGTTTGGCAATGCCGTAAAAGTTAATAAAATTCTCAAACTGTCCAATTAAAAGACAGCCATGAAAACGTGTGTTATAGCAGTACTGGGTGGGTGTCGTAAGCAATCTTAAGTCTCGTGCTCACAGGGTCAAACTGTATAACCATTCTTTTTTTCCTTCTAACCTCACGGTTCCCAGGATCTCCAACCAAAATCAGGCCATGATAAATGACACTGGGAGCATTCAGGGGAATTATATTTAAAAAAGAGGGAAAGACACAGGTGAATCTCTAATATCCACAGTCTGTGTAGCTGTCTGGATGTTAATAATGAAAAGTGATGCGTCTGGTGCTTTTCATTCGTAAGTAAGTGTGTAAATTTATATGGATGAATCTGTAGTTTACACATGTACGGCTTGTGTGTTAGACATTCTAAATCTTAGGTGTCATACTCCCTCCCTGTCTTAACACCAGGTGCGGGGGTGCTAGATTTATACCCAGTAGCCCTTGCCCACCCTTGTGGAATGCCATGCATCTTCAAACAGGTACTTCACTTTGAAATCTCATCTCAGCGCGATATCTCAAGGCGGCTAAATATACCAGGCTCCCGCAGCCGTCAGAGCATAAATACCGCCTGCGCTGCATCAGACCGTATTCAGAGTCTCAAGTCTGTCCATTGCAACTGTCCACTTGTCTCCACTCTTCTCCTCCTTAAACCCTCAATCTATCCTGTTCACTGGAGCTCCTGGAGAAGTGCTGAAGCACTGCATGTCTAACACATCTCTTCTGGGCTGAAGCCAAAGAGATGTCATGGTGTTGTGATTAATCAGCACCACACAGGGCAGGGGTTTTAACCGCACTCCACCCCGTGAACATGACCTAACTACATACTAGGTCAAATGTTCCTCACTTTTTTTTTTAATTCTCCCGGTTTGGAATATTTTCCTTTCATATATAAGAAACATATTACAAACTATATTCTGCTATAATGCATATTCCAGTATAACGCTCTTTGAATTACAGAAATTGGTTACCGTGTTGGGTAGAGAGCTTTAGTTATTATGAATACTGATATTTTTTGTATGGATGAAGCTCTAAAGTGGGTTTGAAAAATGTTCATTCAATATTTTAGTTAGATATAGCAAATTCAGCAGAAATATATTTCAAGTGTGGAATCATGCTATTGATTTAAATTGTGAGTGATTAATAATTAAAAACAACATCAACAGCCAATTTTCGTGCAGTGCAAAGAAGGACATGAAGTTATTATAACTGCCACTTTAATCACCCCCAAAGCCTACTGACCAGCAGGGGTATTTTTTAGATAATGTAAAACTGACTTACAGCAATGAATTAACGAAAACATGTCTTATGCATGCAACACGATAGAAAAAGTCCCTGGATTTAATTTCAATTAGAATGGTGATATTATTTATATGTTATTTTGCACAGATTTTGTCTTATTTCAGTGCCAGAAAGTTAATCTTATTAACACTGGGTTGTTGATTATAACATGGACCTAAGTTATTATTTGTCAGTCTATTATAAATCCCACTTCCATACTAGATAGATCTAACAAAAGGACAACAGCAATCACAGTAAATTCAATATTGCAAATCTTAGGTACAGGTCTTTAAGCAAGTACGACATCAGAAGATACTTTGAAGAAGCAAATTTAGAGCTCTCTGTCAGCTGGACTCCGCTGCGTTACCCAATCCTCTGCTTTGAATCAATCAAATGTAAATCCTTTCACATAATTCCTTGAAGTGACACCTTTTTAGCATCATAAATTTTCTTTGTGACAAAGTCAGTAGGGAACTTTTGAAAAAAAAAAAATCTACTTGCATAAATCTACTACATAAATTTAAACATTTGAAAATAACAAAGCTTGGTGGGGAGCTCACACATTACCTCTTTATAAATCTTCAAACTATTAACAAATAAAGTAGAACTTGAGCGAGTGGCACAAAAGGTCTACGTAGAAATACCCTCTGTGCTTCTCTGCACCTCAATGATGTTCATGATGGAGGCAAAGTAACACTATGTGGACATGATATTGCAGTAAACTGCAGTGGCTTTGTATCAGACTGTGCCTGTCTTCCAACAGGGAAGGGTTTCTGTGGCAGAGGCCCAAAGCAAAGCTTCTCACCTAGTGTTGGCTAACCTTGCCCGCCTGTGACAACAAGAAGGGCACTGGAGTTAACATTTAGATAACGGATGTGTGTGCCGCTTTCCATTTCCATTCCTGATGACAGGGCATCTTAGGAGTACACCAGTTGTGTTTGTGTGTGAGCGGCTGCTCGGGGTGGGAGGAGCGGGGGCACTCCTGTGTTTCCTGCATCTCAGGGGTGATGTGGGGGAACGCCGAAATTCCTCATTCTGCTCTCCTTTGAGGCATGGCCAGCCCTCTGTCAGCTTTTACTAACCAGATGCATCCGAAACAGGCACCGAGGCTGAAGGGAGGGGATATTGCCTGCTGTGTAGCTGTCGACTTGTTTCTTATTGCATGCTTGTGTCGAGCAGGGTGGCAAGTGTGTGTACGTGTGAATGGGGTGGAGTGGAGTTTAGGAGGTTGTCAGGCTGGCTGTGCATGTGAAATGTGTGTGGCAGGACATGCTATGAATTTAGGGGAGTGCATAACGCACCACATACACACACGCACACACTCCATCTGTCTTAGCGCTACCAGATTTTTGGATTGTAACTAGCATCTGTCTCTGCTACAGTGTAGCCTTAAAGTTTTGTTCTGTTAGTATTCTCCAACTCCTTTGCTTGATGACATGCAGTAGATTGAATGTGTATAACTAAGAGAGGTGAATCCAGAGAAAAATGGAACAAAGCAAAGTGAGGGTTCTTTTTTTTTTAACCTTTTACGCTTTTTTCCTACATTTATTTTGTGGGCGAATAG
>VUQR01009509.1:4457-36336 GCA_015108515.1 Hemichromis elongatus | reverse complement strand
GTGTTAATAGACCTCTCTGCATTGAATTGTACCTGCTACTAATCTCTGTCTCTCTTCCACAGCATGTCTTTATCCTGTTCTTTTCTTCTCTCACCCCAACCGGTCGCAGCAGATGGCCCCGCCCCTCCCTGAGCCTGGTTCTGCCGGAGGTTTCTTCCTGTTAAAAGGGAGTTTTTCCTTCCCATCGTCGCCAAAGTGCTTGCTCATAGGGGGTCATATGATTGTTGGGTTTTCTCTGTATGTACTATTGTACAATATAAAGCGCCTTGAGGCGACTGTTGTTGTGATCTGGCGCAATATAAATAAAATTGAATTGAGGTGTGGGAAGCCAGATCGGGCCCCCCTTCCGGTTCTCCTCTCTGCTCTCTCCTATCTTATCCCCTTTGTCTTACTTCTCTCTATCACCTTTTCTATCCCTGTGAATAAGTGAGGCTCCATAAATGCTAAAGAGGTAAGTATTATTTCACAGTTGCAGTGAACAGATAGGAAAATAAACTGTAGAAAACTAAACAGAAGAAAGAATAAGAGAAATAACAATTTAACATAAACCAGTGACACACTCCGGGGCCTGATCCACCCTGGCAGGGCCTCCTTGATGAGGGTGTCTGGTGATAATGGCCGAAACACCCGATGAATCCAAGGTCCACTACTGACGATGTGTCCCAAATCTTAATATGATCATCTAGATCCGATCTCTGATCCCCCCCAAAAATGGCAGATTAGCTTGGGTAAAAGACCGACAGTTGAGGTATAACGGTGTGTGCTGATGGTAACGTTTCTGGGCTGCCTTTCCTTATAACAGCCATCCCTCAGTGAGATGCTTGGCTACAGGTTGAACAGCCAAAAGGGGCAGTACCCTCCATGGAGAAGAAGACTAGAGGCTAAGATCAAGGTAGCACGGAGGGAGGTTAGCCAACTATCGGAACTGCAGAAAGGTGCGACAAAGAACGTGCCTAAGAAGTATAGCAAGCCGTCTATAGCTGAGGCCTTGGAAACTGCCAAGCAAAGACTCGCAGCCTTGGCAAGCCGCTTGAAGAGATACACCAGAGAGATAGAAGGCAGGAGAATAAACCAGCTGTTCTCCACAGAACCAGCCAACATGTACTCTCAGTGGCAGGGCAACAATATGATCACAACACCACCAAGGCTGGAGACAGACCAATACTGGAAGAGCATATGGGAGAAGGAAGCAACCCATAACGGCAATGCTCAGTGGCTCATGGATCTGAGGGCAGACCACAGCAACCTCCCTGAACAGGGTCCAGTAACCATCACAGTGGCAGACATCCAAGAAAGGGTCTCCAGTTGGACAGCAGCAGGCCCAATTCACCCCAACTGGCTGAAGAAGCTGACTGCACTCCATGAGCATCTGGCAGCACAAATGAACCAGCTGCTAGTTGACGAAACACACCCAGAATGGCTAACTGAAGGCCGCACAGTCCTGATCCTCAAAGACCCCCAGAAGGGACCGGTCCCCTCCAACTAGCAACCAATAACCTGCCTCAGTACCACATGGAAGCTCCTGTCAGGCATCATAGCAGCTAAGATGAACATATCTATATGCATATTTTGGTATCGATCGGATACCAACTAAATACGGGCCAGTAACACTGATAATCAATACCGATACTTCTAAATAAATAAGCTGGATGCCATCAAATTGCTAAATCTCAATTAATTTCCATGAACCTGTGTTTTTTGTGATGTTATTACTTTTTTATTATTAAATAGTCTAAACCCAGGACAAAATTCGGACAAAGTTTATAATTAAATACAAAATGCTTTATTATTGTGCATGAAAATGCCATCGAGTCTGCCGTGGCAGTTTAGTTAGCTATTTTTTTTTAATTATAAAAATGTTAAATAAAAAGTGCACGCAAACCAGTAAACGAATTAAAACAAGTACTGTTGGGAAACTATAATACAAAAATTACAGTTAAAATTCTCAACAACAAAAACAACTGGTGAAAATATAAATAATATGTAAACAGCGTAACAACCCAAAGCGTCTGAGTCACGTCACGTGACAGCACAACATCTAAACATAAGAGGGGGGAGGGAGGGCAAAGTGTGCCTGCTCTGCTGACACAGGAGCGGCCAGTCCGACCTGGCTGTGTCGTCTGTGACCAAAGCACAGCACTGCAGACAAAAGCAGAACTTCATGTAAAGAATCGATCTCACCAGACTTGGTATCAATACAATCCACATTTGGATGGACCCGCCCACCACCACCACCAGTAAACGTCACGTTATTTAGGTGAAAGGTCGAGTGTTTGACCCTAAAAATTCCGACAGACACAAATCTCTCTCACTCAGACTGATAACCCAGAAGCATCAGTTCCTCTTTAAAAGGGAGTCGGTGCTGTTCATGTCTGGCTGTGCTCGATCACAGCTAGACATTAACTTGTAACGTTTTTAGCCGAGGAGCTAACATGCTTAACACTAAGCATATATAGTGTTCAATGAGGCAAACAGGTATGTTTGGCATCACGTAAGCATGTGGCCAGTGGTTACGTGTTGGGTAAGCTAACTTGGTTTACATTTCCGTCCGTGCACAGCTAACATTATATATACAATATCGTCTTCTAGTAACAGGTAAAGTTTCTTCTGACAGTCCTTCATTGATCGGTCTCTTCTTTCATAATGTACCTACCTCTTCTCGCTTTGAACAGTGCAGCCATGATACCTCCCTTTCTGCTCAAGTCACAGTGTTCAAGCGTCGTTCAACAGCACTGCTGTGAAGCCTACTGCTGCATTCACCTACAGTCGGACGTTTTGCTAATGTGGGATAAAGCGCTGATCGAAGAAGCGACCCTTGATTCTTCTTCTTCTCCTATATTTTAATGGCGGTTGGCAAACAACTTCAGGTGCATTTCCGCCCCCTTCTGAACTGGAGTGTGGGTCGGCGCGGATTCTCCACCGTCGTTCTTAAAAATCCAAACACAGCCCTATAAATTACATCCCCTGCACTTCTTTGAAATATGTCTTTTATCATTAGCTGAACTCTATTTTTCTGCATTCAGACTTGAATATTCCCTTTCTCGCTTGTACTCATCACACTTCAACACTACATGCTCTACTGTCTCCTCTTGTCTGCAAAAATCACTGTTCCCTGTCTCATGTTTACCCATCTTTTTAAGTGTGCTATTCACACGTCTTCTCATTTCTGATGGTTGTTCACTTATGAGACCTGCACTCTTAATACTTTCTTATCTGCGCCCCAATCGCTGCCTTTTAAACACCTTAAGATATTCAGAACCTTTTTACATTTCACAGTTATTTTCCCAGTATGCATTTTCCACGTAAACCTTTTATCAAACCAAATACCTAAATCTTTAAAGCAAGCAACCTTTTCTGTCTCATTCCCATATAGCTTGAGTCAGCTGATACTTTACTCTCTCATGTGTAAATCCATTTTGTTTTTGTAACGGAGAACCTAAACCCCACTCCAGAGCCCAACCCTCCACCTTTTGTAGTTCTCGCTGCATTTAGCCATGATGAAAGTTTCTTCCTCTCTTCCAAATGACTCCATCATCAGCAAACAATGAAACCCCCATAGATTGCTCTACTCTATACTATCAAACACCTCAATGATCTTTATGGAAAACAATACCAGACTAACTATACTTCCTTGTGGAGTGCCACTCTGTACATCATAACCTGTACTGAACTCTTCCTACCTGTTCAAAAATCTTCCTTCCAGTTAAAAAAATGTTTTAATCCATTTATACATCCTCCCTTTAATACCGATCTGATGCAACCTGATCAGGAGTCCTTCTTTCCACGTCACATCGTATGCCTTCTCGACATCTAAAAGCACGGCTGCTACACTCTCCTCATTCACGTGGGCCCTTCTTTCATGCTCCAGACACACAGCTGGATCTATTGTGCTTCTTCCTTTCTGATATTACTTGATTCTGTTATTAGTTTCCAAAGCAGTAAATTAACCTTTCATTCACCATTTTTTTCTATTACTTTCCCCAAATGTGACGTTAAAGCTATTGGTCTATAACTTCCCTCTAAGGCCGGATCCTTTCCTGGTTTACAAATGAGACTGAGCAGAGCAGGTAACTCTTCCCATACTTTGTTAAATAGTTTTACTATTATACTCGTACTAGGGTTACTCAAGTTTTTAATCATACAAAAGGTAAACTGGTCTTTTCCTGGACTTGTATTACTTACTTTCATTAGGACATTGTTTCACTCTACTACCGAAAACAGGATGTTTATCAGTCCTTCACGTTCACCTGTTTCTTGTAGGGCCTCCAAATGTTTCCTTTGTCTTTCTTCTGTTCCCCTGATTTCTGCAGTACTTCAATGTTCTACGCTGTGGACTTTTGCAAATGCTCTTGCCAATAATTCAGCTAAACTCTTATTATCAACTAATACTCTTTCATTGATAGATAACCATACTCTTAGTTGTCCAGACTCTGTCCAAATGTGTGGATCTCCCCAAAGTATTACAGTACCCCCTCCAATATTCCCTCTTAGCTGATTTAATTATCCTTCTCACTTCTGCCTGTTTCCTTTTGTAGCACATCAGATCTTAAACACACAGGGCTCTTTTCAGCATTTTAAATGCTTTATTCCTGCCTTTGATTATGGCTGTACATTGTTGGGTCCACCACTGCCTTTGTCCTTTTACTGCTTCCTTTCTTTGGGATGGATGCTGTTGCTGCATCACTCACAATCTGACTAATGGTAGAATTTAACTGATCACTGGGCTGTCCAAAATAATGTCTTTCAATTTCCTTTCGTTTAATGTTTTAAATAAATACCAGTTTGCTTCATCAAACCTCCATATCGTCTCCCTTTCTTCTCATGTCGCGTCAGTTTTTTATGCAAATTTCTATAACTATGGGATAATGGTCACTACCAGCTGTACTCTCTTTTAACACTTTCCATGTGCTCCTACCTGCCAAACATTGTGAAACCATTGTAACGTCAGGACACGACTCCGTACCTCCTAACAAATCCACCCTTGTGCCAGATCCATTATTTAAAACCACCAAATCCTTCTCCTCAACTATATCCTTTACCACTTTCCCATTAGTGTTATTACAGTGTCCCCATAAAGTGCTGTATGCATTAAAATCACCACACCAAACTGTGTTCCCTCTCCAGTCCCTTAGAAGTATTTCCATTTCTCTCCTCTCCTTTTTACACGAATTATAAAAATTAATGATTTGATACTTCCTTCCTTAGACCATACCTCTACAACTATTACCTCTAACTCCACTGTAGTGTCTAGCTGACTATACTTAATCCCATTCTTAACAAACTTTGCACATCCTCCTCCATTCTTACCAACTCTGTCTTTGCGAGTTCTCGAGTATCTTTGAATCACACAATCTAAACTGGGTTTAAGCCATGTTTCTTGTACACATATAATATCTGGCTTCGAACCTAATGCACAAATAGATCCCTTCAATTCTTGTCCATTTGCAATTAGGATCCTAGCGTTCCACTGAAGAATTAACTTTAAGGCATAGCTTGTGGGTCTGATGTACCTTCTCCATGACTAAGATCTGAATGTATTTTTTTTCCCAAGACAAGGGAGTGATAATTTCTATGTAAAGTACCTATGACTGATTGGATGTGATCATTATATCCAGTATGGCAGACAGGCATGACATCACGTGAAAACCTCTATATGGTATGCTAACTGCACAGAGAATCACAAGAAATGAGAACTGCTAAAAAAATCATTGGACTCCCTCTGCCCTCATTGGATGATCTTTTCATGATCCGCTGCCTCCGCTGAGCAAGCAGCAAGTATTGTTCAGGACAAAACACGCCCCTCAAACTGCCCTAACCTGCCCTAACTTAGTTATCTAAAGTAAACTTTACTCAGTTTTTTTGAGGCATCCAGTTTGTATAGTTTTTTTTTTTTTTTTAAGTTCTGTGAACTACAGTTTTATTTTCCCAGTGCCATTACAAAACTGAACTGACTCCACCTCTCCCTCTTGCCCAGAACAACTGCAGTGTTCTAAGTATTATTTTATAATTTGGAATAAATTTAGTTAAAAGTTAAGTATTGAAGCTATTGTGTAAACAGATGTGTGTGAATGGGTGCTGGTCTAGAGGATGCACAAGCCCATTTTGTTGTTCTGTAGTTTTTACCATACTGTGCACTGAACATAAAGGTGATTCAGACTCTGAAAGTCAATGCAAGCTATTTTGCAAACCCACTGGTTAATTCACTATTAAGAATATCTTCTAGTTACTTTATTTTTTTTAATTATCCTTATTCCCGTTGTTAAATTGTGTAAAATGTAATTACCAATTCTTATTCTATACTGCATGCATACAGTATCTATTCCTGTATTTTAAGATCTGAGAATAAAGGGAATAAAATTAAAAAGCCACGCCAATAAAAGAGATCTAAAACTAGTGTGAACAGGGCCCATAATTCCAGTGTTAAATCTAACATATCAACACTGCATATATTTCAGTCAGAACATTATCTGAATATTTTTCTGGATAATGAATAAATGTAGTCCAGGCAGGGAGGGTTAAGTTTTTCACAACATGTTTATTTTTAGCACCATAAAAAGTCACTTAATGTTGTCCAGTGTGTTTGCTCTCATTCTGTCTTTCCTCTGGGATGGAGCGATGATGTGGAGATAAAGGAAAGCACTGGAGAAAGGGCTGTGTTTGGAGAGATAAAAAGCTGAGAGGGCTGCATGGCTGCAACAGCACCGGGCAGCCAGCAGATGTCATTCACTTGCTGGCGGAGGTGAAGGTGAAGCATCCTCTCTGGTGGAACTGCATGTCCCTGATCCGGCGCATGGACTGGATCTGGGGCTGGAAGGCGCAGAAGTCATTGTAGTGTCTGTAGTCACCGCACTCAAACAGGTACTGGTAGCCTCTGTATCCAGGGTACTGGTAACCCACCCACCTGAGAGAGACACGATAGGGTAAAGGAGAGCCCATTGTTTACATTGATTGTTATGGTTGTGTGTTTATTATAGGATGTCCATACAGTGTGCTATGGGCTGATATCCATACAAATAAAAAAATAGTATATGACATTATATGGTTATGATAGAGAATATGACAGTTATAGTCTTTGCTGAGTTCTAATGGTGATTGAAGAGGTTTTGCACATCTCGTACGTCCTTTGGAAGTCTTAAGAAGTTTAATGTTTACTATTGACGTTCTTGTGGTGAAAAGGTTCTACTGATCACTAAGGAGACACTAGAGGTGAATTAGGAGGTCTGGAGGACATTAGAGATACCACATGTCTTAATAAGGTTCTCTGATGGGTCCATAAGGAGGTTGTAGGGTTAAGCGGACATTTAGGAGCCTGAAGAGTTTGGTCATGGACGTTCAGTTAGTCGTCAGCAGTGAGGATCCTGGTTCTCCTTCCAGGGACTACTTAACGGATTCTGAGTTTCATTTTAGGAGAACCTGTGGTTCTTTTAAGAGGTTTTAGTTGCTGGAAGTCCTTGGAGGGGTTGTAGTGGTAACTAGGAGAGTCTGATGTCTGGGAGCGTTACAACTCCAATAATGAAGCATTAGATTTGTGAATTTCTGGTCAAGGATGGCATTTATCTAATCCAGAGAGTTCTACAGGCTTCCATAGTGTATGATAAAGGCACTGAAGCTGTTCTGGAGGCTTAATAATATGAAGCACATTTACTGGCTAAAACAAAAGGACAAGCCTTTAATGACATCCCACTTTTTAGTGTATTATAATCCTATAAATCCTCTAAGGTGTGTCTGAAACCATGCTGGCAGTCCATGTAATATATGGAAAATGCACTTTTTACTATATTAATATGATATACTACAAATTTACTTCCACAGTGTGTTCACAGTCCTTAACACAGACCTGCATATTCATGATATTCGAGATATTCTGATCATTTTCGTTTCGGGAGAAAGCACAAGTAGTAAAGGTGTGTACTCACGCTCCTCCTGGCACCCTCACGCTGCCCACTCGGTCGCAGAAGCCATGCGCCCAGAGTGTGGGCACATCATCCTCCTGGATCTCCATCTTGTTGCCCTTGAAGTCAGAGAGCTCATACAGGCAGATCTTGTGCTCCATGCTGTCCTGCAGGTAGGAAAGGCAGAATAAAATGTAGTCTCTATACAGCATACACTACATGTACATTCTCTGATTTTCTTATTCATTGTGTTTTGTAAGAAATTGTCTGTGGGTGGCCATGTTAAACTGTTCCCAGGAGCAGTTAGTAGAATCCATGAATGGATTTCCTGCAAAACTAGAAGCCAAAGCCTACTACTGTCATGCTGATGATGTGATATATGATAATATCCGTATATGGAAAATATTGTTGATTTTTCTTGTCTTGATAGTCACTTAAGCTTTTCAGTACTTTTTCAAGCATATATGTCAAACCTTTTCCTGGTTCCAGTTTGTCAAATTTGCTGATTTGCTGCCATTTAGCTCTGGACTGTTACTCAGTCAAAACTTTTAGAATCACTATATTCTCCCATTATATGAAAAAAAAATGAAGAAAACAGGAAATTTTACCATTCGGATGGGCCTGAGGGACATGAGGCAGTCGCTGCGGTAGGAGTTGCTCCAGGTATCCCAGCGAGGATACTCTCCCTTCTCCAGGATGAACATCTCCCCACGGAAGTTAGTCTGCTCAAAGGCAACAAAGCTGGAGAACGGGGGACACCATGGACAGGTTGGGGGAGGGTTAGTGGGGAAGGCGCGGGAGAAGAATTGGAAGAAAGAAAACAGTGACATATACATGAATAGAGAAGATATGCAAGCAGCTGCTTAAACCAAGTGTGTGTATGTGTGTGTGTGTTCACTTACGGGCCGCACTCCACAATGATACTACGCACTCTATCCATGCCACGGTCAGACACGTTCATACACTCATTCTGGACCTCCATCATCCTGCCCTGGAAGTTCTCCTGGTCGAACAGCATGATCTGCACACAGGAAACATTACAACCGCTCAGTCCAACCCACCACTCCCATGTCTTTCTCTTTGTTCTTTCTCCTTTTATTAAACAACCAGTTTCTTTTCAGAATAAAATGACAGGCTCAGAACACGTGTGTGTGTGTGTGTGTGCTCTGGCAGATAACAGCACACACTTCATTTGGACATTGAGTCAGAGCTTCACACGGTGTTTATAGTTTCAGTTCATGCAGAAGGTTTTTGGGCATTTTAAATCCCTTTTGCATAGAACATTAAAAAAAAAAGGCAACTTCTTAAACAGCGATTCCCATTTAAACTCCTCAGCACTGATTGAAATTATTAATTACTTGAATTTCCAAAATAACCTTATACTTTAGAAACATGTCGTTTTTAACGTGGCTCAGATCAGAAAGAATAGCTGTGCCTTTTCTCACAGCCTCAGTACATTTTGGATAAAGAATTTTTGTGCTGCTCAAAGCATCACTATCTAAATTCAAAGTGGCTATTTTTGGGCTTTGAACCAAGTTTCTACATGGAGACAATGCTGTTTTCTTATTCACCTCCATAGTATCTGAAATTCTTACATCTAATTCAAACCTTCAGTAAATGAACACATAACTAACTGCTCGCTAGATAAAACACATGGGACAACATGCAGGCTACTTTCTTTGCCCATGAGGAAAATTAAAAAGCACACATTCTGCCTCTGCAATGACTCACTCTGAAGGATCCCATGCCAGGCTCGCCGGTCTTGGTGGCCTTGCTGGAGGCAGCTGGAGCTGGGGCTCCCTTGTCCTTGGCATCAGTGCCCTGGCTGGAGGCGGACTTGGCAGTCTGAGACATGGTGAGGGGCTTCAGGAGAGTCTGGGAGAGAGATGGAGGAAGACGAGGGCACGAACAGAAATAGAGGTGTAAATGGAAGTGACAGGGTTTGAGAGGAGAAAGTGAAAGGGAAGGAGAAGTGAGGTTAAATGTGGCCCAGGCAAGGTGTCAGCGTAGACAGAGGGTTGGTAGGCAGAAGTGTTTGGAGGGTTTTGGACTAGTAGCACAAGTCTGAAGTTTATCTTGGAGGTTCATTTGGGTGTTGTTTTGGCCTTTCCCCAGGACGGAGGGAGCGGTGGGCAGGGAGTGGGCCCTGGCTCTGGATGTGTGGGTGTCCTACTGTACCATGATGGATGCTCTGGCCTGTATGTCTGCGTCTGTGGGTGCTTACCTGCGTCAGTATAGCTTGCAGTGCCGTATGAGGGAGGCTAGCTCGTGCTGGTCCCTTCAACACTCGACCCAAGCTTTTATACTCTGGCAAAGGCCAAACGTAGAGGCTCACGGCACAATAGAAAGCCACTCGTCATCACTGTTGGCCTGGACCAAAGCCAGCAGGTCATCGCATAGCCTGGAAACAGCGCTGGCCCCTCGGGCGTGCCTGTAAGCATTTTGCTGTCAAAGGAAAGCACTGACACAGCATTCTTTGCTATGTGTTGGGCTGGTAGGCCTGTGAGCTGTAGTCGCATGGAGAGTAGAGGAATGCAAAGATCCACAGGACACAAAGAAGTAATCCACACTCTCTGTCACCTACACAGAGAAGGCGCACACTGACACACACAGATACAAGACTCCCTTTAAATCACCACCACTTCTTCATCTTGGAGAATTACCACAACAGAGACAGACATAAAACAAAAAGCAGACAGCCATCTGTTCATTCGTGTTGCTCTTCTATGTGTTCTCCACACAAAGACTCAAGCAGCATTTCAAAACACGTGTTTTGGGGTTTTGGGACATTTTGCTGTGTAAACATTAATAAACTTAAAGATAACATTCAGCTTCACCAGAGCGGTCCCACTAGATGCTTGGGCTCTACACTAACACTGATAACTACCTCTAGGTCTGGCTAGTTATAGCCAGCTACTTGACAGATGATAAACACATTCATATCACGAAAGCATCTTTCTAATCCACATCGGACATTTCCCAAAACCAGCATCATGTTTGTTTAGCCAGATATTAAATCAATTCTTGTACCAGAAACTAAAGACAATTTGTGCTTCTTAACACGGGACAGTGTATTCTTGTTGTTGTTCACAGGACACAATAATCATATATCATAGTAACAATAATGATCATCATCATCTACAATATAAATTGTCTTCTTACAGCTTCAGACAGCTGGCTACACTGTAGGCTGTTAGTGCTCCACTATGTGGAGGTAGTTCTTGCTCTGCATGCTGTTTCTGTAGCTTCTCAGGTGTAACACTGAACGTGCAGACAGACGTTTACACTTTTATTATGAATCCAGTGCCCATGTACAGCAGGTGTTTGTCAAAGAGAACATAGGCAGCGTTTGTTCAGTTATCCTGTGGTATCGTGTTAAATCAACAATAACTGTAAATCAGTGCAATGAGATGAGCCAGGTAGGGTAGCAGCCTGGTTTTACTGGCCTCACCTCAACCTTATACTTTACATTGTATCCACATACTGCAGTACTGTCATTACAGCTGGTACATTTCAAAGATAAGGGGGGTGTACGCAGCATCTGTTCACTCCCTTTACCTTTGCTTGGATAACACTGAGTAGTTCTTGACTGGACAAAATAAACCGCCACTGAATAAAGGTCATTGTTGGTGGTAATAATTATGGGATTATGGTCGAATGGATTACGTGTGGATTATATCACTTCAGCTGAGATCATGTCCACGATGGAAGCAGGATTAAATTGCGTTTGATATGTGAACTAATCCTGCGGTGTAATCTGGGTGTTTCCGACTGTGATTATATTTGTTGTAATTTCTGCTGCCCTCCTTGTCAGGTCTTTCCTGAAAAAGAGATTTTTAAAGTGAGACCTTCCCCTGATATTTCAGAACGCCACACAGACACAGTTTCATTTCTAAGAAAAACAAGTCACTTTGACAAAAGTCAAAGTAACTCGTAAAGACAACCGTGGATTTGGGGGGCGGACATTAGTGAGTATTCAAACAGCAGGATGGAGTATGTGGAGTTTAGTGGATGACTGTGTGTTTGGGGTAATAAACCAACATGTCACCAAATGGTCATTGTCTCGGCTGTGGTCTTTTTTTTCTGTGGATTTGACAGCATACAGAAGAAAAGAGCGTTGCAGTGGTTACTGTAAATACACTACTGCTGCGATTCAGTCGCGTTATGGAGAGGTTACATCTTTTCACCTAGCCTCACATATCTGATCCTACTCGGTACGGCTAACTTTAAACGTTCTAGCATCAAGTTGGAGAAATAAGGTTAAAGACGGCACCAAAAGCAAGTCCATTGATCCGCAATGTAGGAGTTTCAAATGTACAAGCAAGCAGCTTTAAAAGCCTGTTTACAGTCTAGGACAGAAAGCAGAGACCTTCACTACTCCAGGCCTGCTGTGTGCTACGGCACTACTAACAGCTATGTGTACCTGTGTATTACACCTGCACCTTTTACCAGTGAAGCTGATAACAAGCGCAGCACACTTTAGTTCAACTGTTGTAACTAAAGAGATTTATTCCTTTAGTAGTTATAACAAACCATTGTGTGATCATTCCTCACTAATGACAGCTAATGCTAGTGCTGCTGACATCATTAGAAGGAAATAACAGAGAGCGAGAGCCTATAACTGGGACTTTGTTTTATGATCATGATACTTGCCAAGTCTGAGGAAGATTGGATGAGTGATTTTCACTGTTTTACACTTTTAGGCAGAAAACACACATGGCTTTTTAAATGCACTGACCAATGTCACTTTAACCTTTTGACACTAAATGTCCTGCCGAATGAAAGAACCTATTGATTGTTACCAGCCCTTGGCTCTTTCACTCTTGTTGGCCAACTGTCTGGTGACTGCCAGGGGTCTCAGGAGTCCTCCCAGCTTCTCCAAGAGGGGAACATTTAGTCTGTTTCAGAGGAGGTCATCATTATCACGGCTAATTACACAATTCCCCCGGTAAATGAACATTGTCCGTCTAATGTAAGATGAATCAGATCATTTTTTTCTTGTGTTGTGTTTTATTAAAAAAAACTCTGATGAGGAAACCTGTTTGATATTTTTTAAATTTGACTCCATTCAGGGAGGAAACGTTTTGGTCTCTGTTCAAAAAGCTGATTCTGTTCATCTGGACGTAGTGTTTTCAGTGGCGCTAGTTTCAGTTATTATCCAAATGAACTGTTTATAAGGACGGGGAAGCCTGCAGTCAGATGACAATGAAGAACGGTAAATGGATTGGTTCTTATATAACGCTTTTCTACTCTGAGCACTCAAAGCGCTTTACACAACTAATTCCTTCACACAAGCACCTTTTCTGGGCTGAAGTGCTCACTATCTAACGTTCATACAGTGGATGCATTGGAGGGCAACATGGGGTTAGTATCTTGCCCTAGGATACTTGGCATGCAGACTGGAGCAGACTGGGATCGAACCACCAACCTTCCAGTTAGAAACCGACCTGCTGAGCTACAGTCACCCCCAAGCAGTCGCTTGTCAGAGGGATGAACCATTTCTCCCACTAACACATCCAGTGATGTATGATTGAACATGCATTGAGACTCATGGTCTCTTGGAAGAACACTTCCTGTTTTGATTTCAGAGATATGAACTTTCACTAAGAAAGGCTGAGCGTGTGTTATTGTATATGACGATCTGAGGCAGTGAACTATGTCTAAAAGTTGCAGATAAGCTGGCTCACTGGAAATAAGGACAAATTTGTCCATACAAGTGCATCTGTGCTCCTGTTTACAAGTGGTTGATTATGTAAGCACTTAAACACACACACACACACACACACACTCACTAACACGCAAGTCCTAGCTAGTGCATTAGACTACAGCATGCAGGTTAAACCTGTTTAACGATTGAGGGCTTTTTAAAAATTTTTTTTATTAAACTGGTTTTATTACTGTGATTATGAATATAACAAAAAAAGAGAACGCACAAAGAAAGAGTGCTGCTATGATCTGTGTGATCAGCCACATGTTCTAACTAGAACACTTGAAATGATCAGATTTGAGACGTGTTTCGTGTTAGAGGGCATCCTGGTGTGTGAGCATTAGTGTTCACAGTAACTGGATGAATGACTTCCTCTGTGCTGGTTAGATTTCTCACTGTACACATTGGAGGCTTTCATAAGAATACCATCTGCACAGAAAATCATGCTGCCCTGACACATGCATGTAGCTAGCCTGCTACCCCCTGAGCAGCTCAAAGTGACATCAGAGCGACTGAGAACAGAATCCAAACAATGATGTTGCAAGTAAAAATCTTTTGTTATTTGTTGTTAGACTTTTTGAGCTTTAGGTTAAATAAGCTGTAAATCAGGAAGAGCCATCTCTTCCTATTTTCGGACACTTAATTGCAAAAACAAATCACAGCCGTCGCATTAGTGCTTTAACTCTGGTACCAACCTTTTTAGTAGATATAATGAACTATTGTCTTTATGTCCTATACTAAAATCGTCAAAGGAACTTGTGATTCTCTGAACTTTCTTTCTGTTCTACTGTTTTCCAACATGTTGTGGAAAAAACATCCTGTGAGTCACCATCAACGCTTCACCGCTTTTACCAACATGAACAGGCATGCACACAGAGTTTGTTTGCTCATTCTGTCTGCGTGCGCTGGTCTCACATCATCAACAAATCCTAATGGTGTGACAGCTCATTATTCTATTTGTAAATTTCACACATTTAATGAAGAACCAGTTAACTGAGAAAATGACTGGTCTTTACTTGCAGACATAAATTGAAATAAAGAGTTAAGGAGCTTCCAGCCGCGTTGTTCTCGTCCCTCTCTGATGCTGTTGGCTCTCAGTACTTTCTCACCTTGCACTCTATGTTTCATTTCTTATATTCCTGGTCTCTGTGTCCACTGCCCCCAGTGATAGTGTGGTGTCTGCACTTCTGGCCCTCCATAGATTAACAACGCTTTTGTCAGGGAGGGACAAAGAAAAGCCCCTCCCTGCTGCTGAGCCGGGGCTTTCAGCATGGCCCCCTGCCAGGGGAGGCTTTAAAAGGGTGGGGGCGTGTGGCTCCTCTCACTCTCACGGCAGGACAACCCAAGGGCATCAAGCAAGGTGAGTTCCTGTCCCTGGCCCAGCCGCCACAGCCATCCAGCACGGCCAGCCAGGGTACCGCAGCCAGGGCATAGCATCCCCCATATTCACACACCCATATCTACTCCCACTCTAAACACACAGCATCCAGGCTCCACGGCTGCAACCACTGCACCCAGTGGCTGAGATGAACAGTGGTGATGATGGAACAAACTTAGAAAAGGGCAGAAAAACTAGAAAGAGAGAGAAAAAAGTTAGAGAAGCCAAATGAAGCCTGTGGCCTCTGTGACCCTCGTCTGTTTGAATCTAAACTATAAATAGATGCTGGTGCTTTCCATCTAGCAATTACAAATTCAGGCTGCTTCCAGCATCCTGCCCATTATGTGTAAAAGTACACACTGTACCTGTGTCACAGACTTGTTTTTTCATTGCATTTCTGACAGTAGTACTGATCTCTGAGGAACGCCTCCTGTTCTTCACTTTTTGGATTTCTGGTTCACACATCTGTCTTTACCGGTTAGCTCTAACTTTTCCTGTCATTCAGACTTTCTTTCTGCATCAGAATAAAATGAATGCTAACCTCTGCATCCCTGTTGTCACTGCTGTGCATTAATTGTTAGCACTCTTGCATAAAATGCTTTCTTCCTTCCAGACAAGATGACTCACCATTGCACCAAGTTCTCCGGCCACTGGAAGGTGAGTGTGCAGATGGAAGAGCAGCTTTATTCATCAGCACCTTTGAATTTTCCTCAGATGTGACCACAAGCTCCTTGTTGTAAAACGCGTCCTACTGTTAAGCACTAGAGAGAGTATCCAATAAAGTCACACCACATTAGGACGCTATAAAAAGTTCATAAGGATTGTAACATCACACAGTTGTGCATTAAGCCTTGTTAAGTGTGGTTTATCCCACGGTTCAGAGCGATTAGCTAATGTAGTTTTACGTGTTTGAGGTTGACTGCTGAAGTGATTTCAGACATCACACATGAAGTTTAGGTGGTGTGGGTGAGATAATACAGCCATCAGCTGCGTGTGCTTTCTTCCCTCTAGATCATTGTCTTCGATGAGGAATGCTTCCAGGGCCGCCGCCATGAGTTCACCTCTGAGTGCTGCAATGTGATGGAGTTTGGCTTTGAGACCGTTCGCTCCCTCAAGGTGGAGAGTGGAGCGTGAGTAAACAGATATGTGCGCACAGAAAGAGCAGCAGAAAACCATCTTTCAGTTAACATGACACGATGTTATTAACCTTTGCATAAGTGGACTTAAGGACTTTGGGGTGAGGTAACAATCTTTTGTTTCTATGCTTCCTCCCAGCTGGGTGGGCTATGAGCATGCCTCCTATCAGGGACAGCAGTTTGTCCTGGAGCGGGGCGAGTACCCCCAGTGTGATGCTTTTGGAGGTAGCAATGCCTATCACATTGAGAGACTGACCTCCTTCAGACCTATTGCCTGTGCTGTAAGTTATCTCTCAGCTTTTGTTGGTTCTATTTTCACTGCATTGTGTG
Organism: Hemichromis elongatus; assembly: GCA_015108515.1. Taxonomy (NCBI): domain Eukaryota; kingdom Metazoa; phylum Chordata; class Actinopteri; order Cichliformes; family Cichlidae; genus Hemichromis; species Hemichromis elongatus. Next base: position 19,893 of record VUQR01009509.1, on the reverse strand, counting down.
TGAATGTCGCTGTGACTGACAAATCATTAATGTAGACTTGCCTGACCTAAAAAACTACTCAGATGTATTGTTTCTTTACCTCCCCCCGTCCAGAACCACAGAGAGTGTCGTATGACTATCTATGAGCGTGAGAACTTCCTGGGCCGTAAGGGTGAGCTCAGTGACGATTACCCCTCCCTCCAGGCCATGGGCTGGTGCAACAATGAAGTTGGCTCTCTAAGGATCCATTCTGGAGCGTGAGTGTCCCCAGCTGTTTATTTCCCCTCCTCGTGCTCTCAGCAGTTCAAAAAATAACCCTACTCACATTTTCACAATGTGCTCTGCAACATTTCACAGCATTTGCATTTCCACGTCTGTCATTTCTCAACAGATTTGTGTGCTACCAGTATCCCGGTTATCGTGGATACCAATATATCATGGAGTGCGATCGTCACTGTGGGGAGTACAAACACTTCAGGGAGTTTGGCTCTCACTGCCAGACCCCTCAGATCCAGTCCATCCGCCGTATTCAGCAGTAATAACTTACACCAAACCCTTTCTAGCATGTGACCCTTCACCTTTGACCCCTGCTGCTTGCCCGTGCTAAATAAACTGTTTTTCTTAAACCTTACTGACTTCCACCAGTGTATGTGCTTATCATATGGACATACTAAATCACTCATACATCACACACTTGTGTTTTCCTCTGTATAATTCACAGTTCAGAGGTTACGTGCTAATAAGTGTGGACGTGAGGGAAAAAATGCCATTTACAACCATGTTTGTAGCTTATTGTGCAACCGCTCGATGTCAAGCAGATTAAATGTGAACCGAACTGAACAAATATTTGCAAGTCCATTCACATATCTTTTTCTTTTCCTGACCACCCTCCTCCCCCCTCCCCGGCACAACTCCAGAGGGGATTTGTGTCCACTACACTACGGAGGGACAAATGCTGCTGTCTTATGATCTTTGATAATTCAGTAATTTTCGATAAGTCAGCAATCACTATTGGTAATTATTCCAATGTTTAAAATATGCTTTTAAACTTAAAATTCACTAAAGCTGTCGAGGAACTGTGAAGAAACAACTGCTATGATTTTATGCTCAACGTGTGCCTTAGAGGTGTCACCTGCAGTTGTCCTAGAGCCACACTTCACCTCAGGAGCAGTGAATCACGTTAACCTGTGGACTTTAACCAGGCAGGTCATTAAAACACAGTTTCATTTAGAATAACAGCCCATAAAAGGCAACCCCTCTCAGCACATGGGGCAGAAATACGGTCCTTTCAGCTGCTCTCAGAGTTTCCATGTGGTCCCCCCAACCCTTCCCTGAATCTGATTTACAATTTCAGTAGGTTCATCATAAGTCTTTTCATATTTCCCTTAGGGGTGTACTCACTTTTTGCAAGTGGTTTAGAGATTAATGGCTGTGTGTTGGGTTACTCTATCCATCCATCAATAAAAGATCTGTCAAATCTACCTGGAACTACTGCATAAACTAACACCTAAAAATTGGAAATCACTGTTTTTCATGCACTTGAGGACGAATGTGAATATTTGGTGCAAGCACCTTTGTTCTGATGCAGCTTTTTGTCATTTCATTAAGTAGTCTTTACGGATAGCTTTCCAGGCTTCTTTAAAGACAAAGCTTTTCTTTGGATTCTTCTGCCTTTTGTTCCATTTTCAGTCAGGATGAGTGACCAGATATTTATCAGATTATATATTATGGTGGATCAAAATCTGATGGTACAATGTTGACAAGCTCTCCAACACCAAACCAATGGTGGACAATGTCCACCGTGTTTTTCAGATGAGTGCAGCTCTCTCTCCTGATAGCCTTCATACACACTGGCACGATTTGAAGGAGAAATTTCCAGATTGGATCCATCGCTCCATCATACCTGTTGCCACTGAGCTTTAGTCTAGTTCTGGTGTTCTGGTGTAATTTAACCTTTTTAACAGAGATAGAGAGACAAGCCAGTATAGAAATATCAGAGGTTATAATTTTGATGTCTGACCTCACAGCCCATGAAATAAATCAGTGCGGGATTTATGTCATGAGAAGAACAATGTCACAGGTCTAATGAAGCTCACTGTGCTGCCGCCCTTACTGCACAGTCTGATTTTTTTTTCTTTTTTTTGTCACTCGGCTTGTGGTGCTTTTGATGGCCCCTGTATGCAGTTTTCATCCAAAACAACCCTGCCTCTGACGCCCACCTTACTTCAAAGTGTTTCAGCGTGCTGGCCCGATCAGTGTCTTGGCCCATCCACCGCACTAAGAGTATTACCACCTGCGGCCAGGCAACGGCACTGCATCTCCACCTGAGCAGCGCACGCGTCCCACGGCGGGTACGTTGACGCAAAAACACTGCTGTAACAGGAACTGTCGGAAGCTGCCGTTCGTGACTATTTCATTTCACTGCGAACAGCAGTAGTGTGGGGAGCAGCGGGGTAATGTAGTGCAGAGCAGGCCCGTCCAAAGAGCTCGCTTTTCTGCAGGCCAATCGGAGCTGTTCTTAGTGAGCGTCGTTAATCACCGGTGACACGACGTCCTGGTGAGGTTCGGTCACATGCATTAACAGGCGCGTTGCGCCTTGGTTATTTTTTAATACATAAATAAACATAAAACGAAACAACACCTTCCTCTCTCAGCACCTCTAATAACGCACTTCCGTTCCACCGGCGGAGAGCCGCTCCGTGTTTTACGAGCCTCTCCCCGCCGCAGTGGGAGGAAGTCGAACTACAAAGCAGGCAGAGCCACTGTGCTAGCAAAAAACCACCAAAAAATATAGAGAAGGAGGCTTCCAGCCACACATGTGCTGTACTAGAGCTGGCGAACACCTCAACCGAAACAAGCGGACTTGACAGACTGTGACTCAGTCAGAGGCTGCGGAAGGAGACTCGTTCAGAGGCTTGGAGCGGTTAAGCCGCCGAGCGCCTGCGAACGCCGAGAACCTGGTAGGCAGGAGGCGCGCGGGGCTGGCGCGGAGCAAGAAGACCTGATCTGAACGTTCAGTTTCACACCTCTGAGGCGCGCGCCAGCGTACTGTTAACATCATCATCACTATAAATATCGTTTTGGGTTGTTTTTTTTTTTTTACACTGGACGGGCTAAAGAAATTGATAATTTGCCTCGCCGCGCAGTCTGGCAGCCAACGTTTACAGAGAGGAAGAAAAGTTAGCGTTTACCAAGCAGACTACTGGCCAGCGCTCCCTCCCCCTCCTCCATCATCAGCGTCACCGTCAGCCCCACACTCAGTAACTCTGTGCTGGGTCTTCAGGCAGGGAGGGTCCCCCTAACGTTCGGGGTAACCGAAGAAGCAACTATGGATTATTGTTTTGCATCTCTATCCTCGTTCTGACTTCACCGGACTGTCGAATACTGTTTAGCGGAAACGCTGCAAGACTTCCCCAATACGAGTCTCCAGTGTCCTCGCGGCCGTTAGCTTAACGTTGTCCAGAAAATCGCTGCTGTTTGTCTGCCTGCAAGGGACTGTGTTTGCAACGGGATCATTTTTATGTCTGCTGAAGCGGAATAGCCTAAAATAAGAGTGTCTTACTGGTCGCTCTATATCCTGGTGGTTAGTTAGCCTCGTGGCTAGCAGGTTTCATTTTGCTAGCTAGCGTGGTAGCTAACTAGCGAACGAACCCAAATATCTGTAGTGGAAGCGGCTAGAAACCAGTTAGCTGTGTACCGCTGGATTTGGTTTGTGATCGCTTGATTCCATTTCTTTACACCTGGACAAAATTTGGCGACAATCCTCTGTCAGCAGTTTAACCACATCTTTTCCGGTGACTTTTTTTGTGCGTGATTGACGAGACGATAAGGGAGGTTGGAGCCTTAACGCTGCACAGGGAAGCAGCAGCGGGGGCACAAACAGCAGCGCTGTGTGGCTACTCTGGAATGCAAATCATGAATCCTGGCTTATCTCTAACCTCGGCTCGCACGCTTTTATTTACGCCAGGTCGCGCCTGACAGATTAGCGTTTTGCTGCAGGAGCACACGACTACAAACGGGCACCTTGATGATCCACATCTAACCCGTTGAGCAGTGTCTCAGCAGCCTGGGTGCCCCCCTCTTCACTGATCGTTAAACCTGTCTTCCCACGGCGTGGCTGATTTTTGTGGCGCAGAGAAGGAGCAGGCAGTCCGCTAAGATTAGAACATTTTTTCGACAGCAGTGTTTACATTTTAAGGAACACCCCCCTGCCCCCTCCTTCCCTCATTCTCTTCTTCCCTTCTTCCTGAAGCACATGCCGCACTGGAGACAGACCAGTCGTTTGGACACAGGAGGACCAGGCAAGTCCCCGGAGACCTGTAGAGCCTGACGGAGCCCGTGTGTGGTGCATCGCACCTACCTGTGTGAGACACATCACAGGTCCTCAGTCTCTTCCGTTGCCCTAAATGGAATCGAAAGGACGGTGATCGAGCGGGCCTGCTTACTGCAGATTTTTCGATTAACCCCTACCCTATGTCTCCCTTTGTAAGTTTCCTCTTTTACGTGAAAACGATGGTAGTTTGAACAGACTTGGAGCTGCAGACAACGCCGCCGTTTCCTAGCAGACGGTCAGTGCCGCCGTCCATTCATTCGGCCCCCTCAGCGCGCCTTGGCCCTTGATGTGGGTCACATCTGGCCGAGGACGTTGTTTTTAAGCCCCTAAAACAGAAGCTACCCTCCCCAGCCCGGTTATTTCATCGATTTGGTCGTCACAGGGTCGAAAGATGGCGGACCTCGAAGCGGTGCTCGCCGATGTCAGTTACTTGATGGCGATGGAGAAGAGCAAATCTACTCCAGCGGCCCGGGCGAGTAAGAAAATCATCCTGCCTGAGCCTAGGTAAGCACATCCATGGAGGCTTTGATTCTGGGCTTGTGTGTGTGTGTTTGTGAAATGGATGACATTTTCTGTGCATGCTACGCGACCATATATGGAGACGGAGGCGTGCTTCCTCTCAAACCTGTGCCTTACCTTTGATGGGGACTGAAATGACTATAAAGCTTTTTCTTACTTTAGGTTTCTAAGAACATGGAGCAAACACCTACCTCGTAAAAATCTGCATTTCAACCATCATTTTCACACAGCTTAAAGTTAACAAGAAGTTAACCCAATGATCCACGGTGTTGGAGCTACCTGCACATTTTGTTTAGCATTGATCGTCAGATACGTTTTCTTTGCTCCCGGGCTTCCTTGACTGAAGGTCTGATTCTAAATCTTTGTCTTGTAGCCAGCGTAATTCATTCATTGAAGCTGCTGAGTGTTGTCGGTGCTGCTGCAAATCCTCCTGATGCATCTTTATTATCACTCTATACAGCTGTTGATCTCATCTTTGCTGTTTGCAAGCGTCCAGCTCACCCAGGAGGCAGTGAATCGAGACTACAGCTAGAGTCTGATTGAAATAGTACACCCCCCACCACCTCTTACCATTTGTATATAATTGCACATCCTTTTGTCCCCGCAGCAGAGGCTTGAAAGTGTCGCTTCAGTCCAGCTTGTAGAGACATGCGTGTGAGTTGATTGAAGGGGATGTGGTTGAAATTTGGTTATTGAGATGGTTGCTTTTCATATGAGGTTTGTGAGAATTTCACAGCGCCAGTTTAGTCAAATGCTAACTGTGTTGAACAGCAGTGTGAATGTGTGTGAATTAGATGTTAGCTGGACAGTTTGTACCGCTGTCACTGATCTGAGCCCATTGTGCTTCCAGCTATTACCCTGTACTCCACATTTCTTAATGGCAGACAAGAGTTTTTCTTTATGGTTTTCAGCCTGGATTCTGAAGTGTTTTGTATTTATTTTCATGTTGTTTTTGTGTATGAAAGCTGCAAAGTCCTGATTGGCTCAGAGCTGATCCTGACTCCTGAAGTACCATTCCTGATTCTTCTCTGCTGCTGACACCATAGTGCTTCCACTATGACTCCTCCTTCTTTAGACCACTGTGTCCACCTGTTAATGTGAAAATTAGCAGACCTATTCAGAGTGAGCTTTAAATACAAGCTATAATTAATATAAAATAAATACGTCTTCTCACTGTAGTACACAGTAGAACTCTGAGGTGTTTTTTTTATTTTATTTGACACTTTCAGATTCTTCTTTGTGTATTTATTGGTGAGCCAAAAAAATTCTATCACATATAAATGTTGGTGATGATTAGTTACATATGGGTGGCGTACATTGAATGCGACACAATAAAGAAACACAAATGGAGAACATAACACAGCATCCATGGGGACTATGAAAGGCTCATATGTGGACCTGTATTTTCACATACACATGTTATTAATTTTAAATATATTTACTGTTGTGAATTTTATAAATTTAGCTGCTCAGCTGTCAGTAATAATCCTCTTTAATCCTCTTCCAATAATTGGTGTAATTGGTCAGACGCTGTCAACCCTGTCATGTGAACATGCTTTTGCTTTAGTGAGTTGATGACCAGCTTCATGTAAGAGTTATCCTGATTGGAGTGATGGGGTAAGTGGAACCAGATAACAGAAAGAGACCCTGGGGATGCTTCAGTCACTTCATAGTGCAGGTGCCTGTGACCAGCTGATGTGCTGAGGGGAAAACAAGGACTTTGAGTGGTAAGAAATGAATAAACAGTAGTAGAACTAAATATCGGTCCTGTCATTTATAGGAGAATCTGCAGCTCAATAGTGAGAGATGTTATCCTACTCTTTTCTTTTTTCAGTGATGGGGGTGTTAAAGTTTGAGTTAGTAGTAGAAGTTCAAAGAAGTCATGATCTTGAATTTGTGGGTCCAGTAATGTGACTGGGCTGGTACTTTATCTTTGTTAGTCTGGAGCACTCCCGCTGACTCGTCTTGGCGACCCAGCAGAAAGACACTTGATTACTTGCTGCTAATTTCTTTCCATTTAAAGCCATTACACGAAAGCATATTCTCTGATAACTAATTAAATGCGTGTGCCTCGATAGTTGTTCTCATAAAGTGGATTAGGTCAAAAGTCAGTCCTTGCTGCCTGTAACTCATTGATGTATTTACATGTCATAACAGCAGGAGGGCCCCGCCCTTTTGGCAGGCTTTAGACACCTTCAGTGCACAAACAAAGGCTGTGACGCTCTGCAGAGAGTTCCCACCTCTGACAGGTCTGGCAGCAGTGGCCGGTGATTTCCTCTAACAGTCAGCTGTCTGACTCGGGCTCAAAGAAAAGCATTTTCATTATTCGTAGCAAACCGAAACAAGCGGATCAGGAGCTTTGTGTCGTTGAGTCCATTTCTGTAGCATTGGTGTTGTAAAAGGTTGTAAGCTAGTCAATGTATTTCCTTTCCTCAGGCTGCCATTGTTTTCACCTCATGCCAGTGTGGTATTAAAAGTAACTTGCAGAACCTGAAGCTCGCCTTAACCGTTAATCCATCACATGAGCATTCAGTCATAGAATAACACAGTAATTATGACTTGGAGATTCATGGTCCTTAAGCATCCAGCCCTGCACCAACTCTGTGATGTGTGTCTAATTCTGATGGTGTGGTTAAAAACAGCAAATGTTACCTGGGTGTCATTTGTGCTTGTTCTATCTTCCCTAAATGTAAACGATTAGAGGGTGAATCAGAGACCGGCAACTGTTGAAGGAGAATTAAGAACAATGTAAACCCAAAGATCAGAACTGGCATCATTTCGTTACAGATTTTGTCCAATTTTATTTTTCCCCCAAAACAAAACGGTTCCACTGGGAACTAATTTGTCTCTGGTTGAATTTCGATTCAGTTTCTTTTAGAAAACACCAAATAAAAATGGCCGTTCTCTCATGGTGCTTAAAGTTCAAGCTGATAGTAAGTGTACTGTGGCCCAGAGAGCTCAGTCTGGAGTACGTTCAGAAAGCACAGACAAATATACACAACACAGTCCAACAGTAGCGCACACGCGTGAGTCATTTCTGGAGATTAAACTTTCAGGCTTTCTTTGTGGACGTAACAGATTTTTAAAACATAAGCTTTTGCCTAATCTAATGTGTATTCCAGCCTTTGCTTTGGACATTGTTTAATAATTGAGACAATAGTTTGCAGAGGACTAAACCTGTTTAGGGCCTTTAGGTAATATCACGCTTGTGTTTTTAGCGAGAGAAACCCAGCACTGTGGAAATCTATAGCAGGAGTCAGTTTATGGCAGACATGCAGCTTTCCTCCCCCAAAAGTGCCGCTCAACAGTTCGGACTCTGAAGGCTTGAGCCAGCTGAGTATTTGCAGTGAATTGTTCAAACATTGGTTTGTGTGTTGGTTAAAGTGTTCTTCGTGATTAACCTTTGTGGTACTTTTCAAACAACTGGTGCGTTTGCCTGTTTGGTTTGGTTCTCCTGGTGTGATGTGAAAGCTGCTGCAGTTTGTTGGGGTGCGAACACAAAGCAAACACAGGACTTAGCGATCGTGTGTGCACCATGTAGTCTAGGTCTGGGCACTTGACTGTTTGAAGATAAACTCAAAAAATAACCTTCTGTGTTTCAAACATATTTATGGCACAGTACTGCAGTTGTAATCTCAGATATCACTGGTAATTGTGGAGTGCAGTCTTCCAGCTTCCATTATCATAAATGACAACCCCCCTGTTCATTCATTCATACATATGGAATTTCAAAATAAATGCTCAAATAACTGCCACACATGGCTCCAAGAAGGCTACCACATGTTATTGCTCGTTTTCAGGTAAATATTAGCAGCTGTGCTGCAGCTTCCCTTGGACCTCGGTGTTTTCCCTTCGGCTGGCTCAGTGGTCATTTAGCATCAGTCCTTGGTTGGGTGGCTTCTCCGCAGTCCTGTGTCTCACAGCTGAACGAAGTGTGACGTCTCATCTCCTCTCACAGTTCTCTGCTTTTTCTGGATAAATATTTATATTCCATGTATTTGGAACTGACCAAAGAATTAATTTTCCATATTTGTATTTTTCTGTAGCACATAAGGTTTTGAGTGGTCATATTTTTACTGAGATTTTACTTTGTTTATCTCGCAGGGATGTGACACTTTTTCACATTCTTTGTTGTGTATTAGTCGGACAAAATTCTGTCACATATAAATTTAGGTGATGCTGAGTAACATATGGGTGGCATATGTTGGATGTGACATATTAATGAAATGCAAATGGAGAACATAACATTGCATCCACAGGGACTATGAAATAAGCATACATAGACCTGTATTTGGACATATCTATTTTATTCATTTCAAATGTATTCACTGTTGTAAATTAGTCTGCAGTTGTCCTGGTCACCTTGTGGCAGAAATAAAATGTAACTGTGATTAAGCCTACATCTTCAGTCTCACCTGGCAGTGAAAAGGAACCTTTAAGCCTGATGGCCCCTAGCATCCACCCCACTGATGACAGCAACATCTGACATATGCAGATGAGTTCCAAATTCATATTTGTGTGCATGAGACCAAGTGCTGAGCTGAGAATATTATTAAAACAAAGTGCGGCGTATACACATAATAAAATCAAATTGTCAGCAGCCATTTTTGATAAGCTAAAATCACTTGAACACTGGGTTCCATCAGCACACTGATTTTGCAGCAGCTGGAGAGCTGTGCTGCTGTATGTTAATTGCAGACCCTTACTTGATTGGATGACCATTAGCTGTTTTTTTTTTCCAGATCTCTAAATCTGTATTGGGAGAAGCTGTAGAGGTTTCTTGGAAAAATTAAATGGCAAACCCAGGTGCTGGTATGTTATTGATCAGAACTGAGCTGCTCTGCGGTTGCACAGGAGCACTCTGTTAGAGTGGATGACCTTTGTGCTCCTCACCACAAACAGAGCAATGCTTTAGCACTCAGTGTAGACTTACCAGTGAAACTGTATGCCGGGCTAATTGAGTTCACTCATTAGACGTTTGGTCTTCAGGGAAACATGGAGGCTGGAAGTTAATCCAAGGATTGGCAGCTCTGCTCCATGTAAAGACCACACCAGGTTGAATCCTGTAACAAGCAGAGGCGTTTCTGTATGAGCAAACAAGCCACACAATCGATCATTAGTGTAATGTTTTTGTGAGAGTGGTTTATCAAATGATTCTGTGTTAGATATGAGCTTTATTATTTATTACATTACACATTACCATAAAGGCGCCGCAGAGATAAAAGGTTCAGCTAATGGACCTGTGAAAGCAGTGTAACACAGCTGATGAGTAAACCAGTCAGTGAAGCCAGGCTGAGAATATGCCTTCACCATGTCAGTGAGGACATTAAGAGAATAAGCTGTCCAATACAACTGCATGATTTATAACTGTAAACACAAACAAGTTCACCATGAACAGCTCTGGTTTGTATTTAAGTGGACCTGAAGAGGCACTGCTTATTTCCTCAAGTGCTCATGAAATCAGCTTGAATACGCTCGTTTACGTCTCACATTTGATGAAGATAATGGGAGTTAGAAATAATAAGCGATCAGACTGTTATGTAGCCTAAACTCAACAATTCATATTTTCATGGTTCAGCATAGTCGGTGTCACGCCGTCACAGAATGCTATCCTGACAAACTTCAGTGGCATGGACTTGACTACACAGGGCTGTATCTGTGCTACGTCATTGACCCACATGCTTCATGTGCATCCTCGATTATTGCATTTCCTCAAAAGGTGGTGAGACAGTTGGATGTGACTGTGGGTCAAAGTGTTTCCAGCCCTTTCTCCTGTCTGCTATACCTGGTAGAGTCTGTGACTGCAAGCTGGGGGTGTGCCACTGAACAATAACGTAGAATGCTCATTTAGTATGCCTTTTAAAACTAGTTTGTTCCTTCATTTATGCATTTATCATTTGTTTAGTTCCTAGATTTTAATTTCCTGTCCATACCGTTGCACACAGCTAGTACTTGTGTGTGCATGCGTGCACACTATAGACAGTATAAGGGCTGGACAGAGTGTTTGTGGCATCGCACACTTTCTGAAGCTTCTTTCAGCTGCAGCCATTATGGTTCTTTGGAGCCAGAAGTGAGCTCATTAGGATCATGTTTGTAGCTGCATGCAGAAACTGAGTAGGAGAACTATAGAAACACATCTTCTAATTAATGATAGTGAAGGACTAATAAAATGGAGACATGTGACCTGGTAACACTGTAGCACAACTTGTTGGATGGTCTGTACTAAAGGCAAGCATGGTTTACACACAGTTAGGGGTCCTGTTCAGTGACTCAAAAGCCCCGTTTCCATTAGTACCCTCTTGGATTGAATCGCCAATGTTCGCCAGGGTTTTTAGGGGTTTCCATTAGGTCATAGTACCTGGTACCAGGTATTAAATTCGTACCTGCTCGGCCGGGGTTCAAACATGACGTCATCAGACTGCATACCACTGATTAGCTGGTCAGTGGCGTCACTCAACGAGCCGTGAGAGCGTCTTGTTCATGAAAATCTAAACCAGCATTTTTGAAACCTGGCGATAAGGGAAATGGCTACAAAAAACAACGCCGTGGTCCCAGAGTCTGCAAAAAGTGCTCGGTAGCTTTGCTATGATGACAACCACTCACATTAGGTGGTCCTCAACTGTAATACAAAAACGAGTAGGTACTAATGGAAAAGGGGCTAGAGTTGTGGCTGAGGCGCCAGGAGACAGGTGAACCATTATACATACAAACACATTGAATGGAGGCCCAAAGAGAGATCAGGAGCATAAGAGCCTGACAGATGCTGAAGCTTGATACCAGCTCAAAACCTGCAGCCACTAACTGATCAGACTCTATTGAAGGGCACACAACCCAACTAATGTTCTCCTCAGTTCTATTGCAGTGCTGGGGATGTTCCTTTCTGAGGGGGCTAACGTGTTTTATACACAGAAGCCCAGGTATTGGCTCTGTGTTGATTGTGTGTATGTTGAATGTCTTTAGAGGAATGTGGAATGGTTGAATAGAATGAATCGTGACAAATTTGATGAGCAAGTAAAAGAGACAGGCTTTTCTGTTTTTAAAAAGCAGAACTTGCAGAATGACAACCAGTAATGCATGCATGGCTGTAACAGTTGTGCATGTGTGAAGCTTCCTGCAGCATACTTGCAGAGGCCGGAAGGTTGCACTTAAATGTGGCACTTTGGAGATAGCGTGGTGCTGCCACATTCTCAGCGGGCCATGCTTAGTCCTCTGGCAGTGAGGCGAGACTTTGACAGCAACACTGGCGGCAGCTGAGAAGAGCTGTGTGGGGGACGGCGACAGGATGACCTGCTGTTATGTTATAGAGATCAGGTTAATGCTGCCTGAGTCTTAGCCAGAGCTGGCCTCACCAATAATGACCCCCAGCCAATCACATCTTCTCCTGTCTCCAACTAAAGTACAAAATACAACTGCCTTCTGTCTATGAGACGCAGAGTTCAGGGTGGTGTCTGTGTGCCTGTGTTAAATTAGAAGGGAAAAACACACTTATTTATCATTTTTATATTTTTGCAGTGATGCATGCTGGTCAATGTTGTATAGTCAAATGATAGACCAGCCTGCCATTCAGAATCCTGTTTCTCTTGTTTTTCCCACAGTTGCGCCGCAAAATGTGATGTTGAACTTGAGTCTGTGCTACTGGGAACAGCAGCAGGGAGCGGAGCAAAGACGGGCTCAGTTTTACAGAGGACAGCAGTGTTAGTGTATGTCCCTGTTTTCCTTTTCAACATAAAAAGACGTCACTATGCCAAAGCATCCTTTCTACACAGTATGGGTCTAAAGGAAAAGCTCATATTTGATAACACTGCATGAGCCCCACTCTTTCCCAGCTGAGCATTGTGGTTATTACTGAGAATAAATATTTCGTTAGCCTAACATTAGTGTCATTAGGCAGGCCGGTCTTAGACGAGTCACATGTAATGTTTGTGGACTCACCCCAAACATCTGCACTAAGGCTGAGTCGATAAGGAGTCAGACCTGTAACTGGAATCTTTAACAGTTTTCAAGAAAATAAAATCCATCCTCTGTGTCATTGTTGTTCTCCAGTGAGATGGTCGGTAGCCCGTGTTGTTCTCTTTGAGCATGCTTTGCCACATGGAGCAGTTCTCCACCTGCTGCTGGTTCTAAAATAGGGAGCATGTCTTTGTCACGCTTGAGTCATGATGACTTACAGCCCCTCTGCCAGGCTCCTGCAGCCAGTGATTTTTTTTTTTAAATATTTCAGTGAACCGTTACTGCTGATTTTCCAGTTTGGATTGCTTGGTTTGTCTTGACCTTCTTTCTAGTCTGGTGGACAGGCTGTGTTGAAATGGGACAACACATGAGAATGAGCTACTTTTGAAGTATTTCTTTATTATAGTTGCATCATTTTAACTGTGCTAACCACTGGTTGCAGATCAGTTTTGTTTGTTTTTTTTAAATTTTGCATTTTGTACTCTGCATTGAGACGTCATTAAAATCTGATGTTGAACCAAACAGGAAATCGTCTAAGAATAACACAAAATCCTTAATCCTGAAGTGCCATTGTAATACTTCTGCTTTTCAGACAGCACTGAGATATTGCTATTTAAGAGTATTTCTATCCAGTTCTAAAGTGAAACCAATTTTTCCTGGGTGAATTAATCGAGAGTGATTGCTTATCTGGTTTCCTTATAAGTGGCTGTGTTTGCCCCCTCTGAGTCCACTTGAGGCTGAGCAGCAGCCAGAAAAACAAGTTTTGGCAAAGTGAGTTTTCCTGTTAAAGACAGTAATTACATGTCTGCAGGCTCAAATGAGCTGAAACAAGTGTTCCTTCCACCTACTCAGGTCCTGTTTGTATTGTCAGGTATAAACTAAGCTGTCTTATGAAATATTGACAGAGCAAATAAAATGTTAGTAGTTGCTCTCCCACAGCGTGAGAACTGCAGACACGAGCTGAAACAGTATGAAACGGGGTCTGAAGCAAGTTTGAGTTGGGTCAGAACCTTGGCACTGTACAGTATGCTATCAGCACAGTTCAATTACATGCCCACACAGCCGGCTACAGAAATGCTAGTGACAAGCTGTTAATATGTTAAATATTTACACATGTGTATACTTCCTGGAGCCTGTAATGGTCACCAGCACAGAGTGCAGATTAACAGCTAATGAAAGCCGGCCGTTCGTGCCTCTTACACTGGCACTGACCCGCTGCCAAACAGGGCCAAAGGAAATGCAGAGACATGATTTGAGTCAACCTGTTTCAGAATCCTTTCCTGTGTGTGACCTTTTAATGGTGAGCTGAAAGTCAGACATCACACATGTTGGTTTTGTAACCCCTTTACCCACCTGCAGCTTGTTACCGGGAGTAGCGTCACTTCTGCTTAGTACAGGCTTAGCTTAAATGTAGTAACGAGTGTGTGTCAAACCTGTTCTTAATGCAGTGAAATGCAGTCAGGGGGTGTAGCGAGGTGAAGACCCAGGTCAACTAACCATGTGAGGGTCTGTACCTCCAGGGTGCTGCTTTGACGCTGCAGAAATCACTGTTGGGTGGCTTTGATAAAGATCACCGAGGAGGCAGCAGGAGATTTTGTTGATTTTTGCATGCCTGACACCGCAGATTTAGTGGACGCGAATGGGTGATCAATCAATCACTGATCAATCATCATCAGAGAGAAAACAGGAGGTTATATTTCAGTCTGCATAATGTAGACACACTTGTTTCATCGTGGCGACACAAGACTGCAGGAGATATGTGTGAGCTATTTTACACTGGAACATTTGCTTGAACAGGTTTAATGTGAAAGTAGAGTCATCAACTTTGAAGCTGATATCAATCGTTTTCTGTCAGCTACAGCCAGCATTGTTGTAGGTCAGCTAAAAACCTGAAATTTTCTGTGCTTTTTAGTATTTCTGCTTTGTGGGTGAACGGTTGATCCTCAGTACCTGGATGTACTGGTCCCACCAGCTGTTTATCATGCTAAAAGACAAAGATGGAGAAATAGAATATATTATTATTTCCATGGCCGCCCAGTGCAATGCTAGACTTTTGATCACCGCCTCTTCCATCCATGGTTTCCTCATAAATGTGTCGGTACTGTTGAGACTGTAGAAAAAGCGGATGAAAACGCACAGTAAATGAAGGTAGTGCCTACAAGCAATAAAGGTACATTCATACCCTTCTGATAGCATGCCACTCACAGATTGTCAGTGTCATAGGGATGCCTGTAAATAATGCTGCTTTATTTCTGTCTTTTTGCCCACAGTCACTGTCAGTCACACTGCATTTCTACACTGGGAGGCTCTTTGTTTTCTGATCTGCTCCGGTCATCTGCTCCCGTGAGCTAATACTGCTGCTGTTGTTGGGGGCTGCACTAGTAAAAAAACAATGAAAGCTGTTCACATTGATGTCTATGCATCTGTGACACCATCATGACAGTGTTGTGAGACTGTGCTTCTGACAGTTTATCTTTCCGTCCCAGATGCCACAAACGTGTGTTTGCTCAGCGGTATATGTAGTGACAGTCGGTGATCTCAAAGCCTGAGCAGTCAAATGCAGATTATGTGCTTGGTTTCTTCTGACACGCTCTTCGTTTCTTTTTTTTTTCCTCAATGCACCGTGTTTCACTAGCAAACCCAATGCTAACCTCA
>VUQR01009505.1:1840-26371 GCA_015108515.1 Hemichromis elongatus | reverse complement strand
GGGGGGGGGGGGGGGGGGGGGGGGGGGGGGGGTTATCCTCGAATGACCTGCTATGTTCAAAATCTAATGGTGTGGTATACATTTTTAGTGCCAAGCTGGCAAGTTATTCGAGCATATTATATGAGTACAAATTCCCTAAAATATCATCAATGTATGTCAGCTGTTTACATTTATTTATTGGCTCATTTATTTTATTTTACACTACAGAGACTTGGCAGACCAAAGCTGGCAGTGCATTTTTTAGACAAAAAAAGAGGTGCAGTGTGATAGGCTGAAATGGAGTTGCATATAATTGGGTTGAACATCTGCTCATTTTGTTTTTTTAATGACATTTTTCTGACAGTGACTTCATTTAACTAATGCTGGATACTGAAATGCCTACATGGAGCTTTAATTGTCATAATAGAAGGGGATAGTTGCCCATTTTTAATGGATATGCAATGTTTTGCCCTAATTTGGAAGTCTCCTGAAAAAGCAGTCTGATTTTGTTGTAATAACTTTTTTGCAATGTCTGTTACATTAAACACATACTTGAGATGCTTTTGTATAGATGTTGGCTGCCTTTTGTTCCTCCCCTTTAAGATCATCCGATTATAATTCAGTAATTTTGAGGTTTGGGTGTTAGAGTAGAGAGGCCAATCCATAAATGGTAGTGTTACAAACAATTCATGTGTTTTTAATAAGTGGTAATTATAGTTCTATGCTAAGCAAAATTCCCCAGAAAATGGTACAAGGACTGCGCTGAAATTATGGGAAAAGCAGCCAGTGTTGAAGAAACAAACCACTTAGGCTGCTGCCCCAGCAACCCGGCCCCAGATAAGCGGAATAAGATGGATGGATGATGGATGGATGGATGTCATCATAAGTAAAAAAGCAAACATAAAGTTAGGTTTTAAATAACTGCTTATGTAAAGTTTTTTTTTTCTATTTATTACTTGAGAAATTCAGTTTCTTTGATATTCTTTTTTTTTGCTCCGGGTCCATGTGTACATAATTTTGTTCCACCTCATGTAAGCAAGTGATGCGAATGACAAATAAAGCTCCTTGAATCCTTGAACAAAGCAATTGTGAATTCAGTTTCAGTTTTCAGCTGTTTTTTGATTGGGTTCAGTCAACAAAATGACTTCCTTACTTTCAGCAAAAGAAGTGAGAATAGATTGTTGATTTCCACAGGCCGAAAATGTGTTCAACCTTTCTTCAGCGGAAAATCCTGCATTCTGTCTTTCTATCTATCTACCTATGTTACCTTAGGGTTAGCGTGTGGGCAGAAAAGACTTAACGTGTCAACTGCCTTAAATGTCTACACATCAGCCAGCAACACTAGCAAATAACACTCACAAATATTACGGTGACAGTTTCTATGCCGGCAGACTTCTTGGAGATTTGAAAGACTGCATGATCACAAAATGTCATAACAGAAATTTATATCACAAATCAAATGAGCAGGAAACACGAAAGGTTTCCAAATCCAATCTGTGAAAATTCTACCCAATAGCACGATTGAAATCAAAAACCAGTTCCAGTATGAAACAACACAGTGACTCATACTGATATGTGGGAAGTGCTCACAAAAAGATTTTTTAATCCACTTGTAGCATTCGTGGAGAGCTCTGTGCCCTTGCAGAGGTTATAACAAAGGACGAAGAAAAACATAAAACCAATGTCACACCGCTTTTAATGGAAAAGCAATCCCTTTGGCTTTTAAGGGCGATTCCAGCTGTATTTTGAATTTCTGAGTGCACAGAACACAAGGTCGTGCATCAGCTTGTGAATAGACCATTAAGTTGTTTTGCTCAGAGATGCTGTGGACAGCAGATCTGCAGCTCCACTCTCTTTTAGTGTTTCAAATGCATGTCAAGGCAAGTGGCCTCAGTTAATATATAAAAAAAAAATTGAGAGGCAGCATTTTGTTGTAAACAAGTATCCATCACAAAGAGTTTTCTGAAATAATATCCTGCACACTGAAGTTCAAGCCTTAAATTAAGATTAAGACTTTGGCAATATGTGGTTGAAGAGGTAACTTGGTGATTTTTATCAGTGCTATAAGAATAAAAAAATCCTGCTAAACAAATAGACTGTTTAAAAGTAAGTGGTCTAAACACAGTATTGGAATGCTTATTCACTGACTAATGAAGTGCCCAAATAAAACACAAAGAACAATCTAGTAAAGAAAAGTAATTACCTCCTCGATTAGTATTAAAAAGCTGCAACTTGACAAAATTCAATGTTTACCGATTTATGACACCTGCAAATGCAATACCACCAGGCTTCGACTTTCTTTTTTTTATGGTGATAATACTTATAATGTGTGAGAACCTTGACGAATAAAGTATTCAAAACAATGTCACTTTATTATCACACACTGTTGTAGCCAAATATTGATTAATATAATCATATCAAATAGTATAAGACGAACAAATGTAAAAATAGTTTCATGTCTTATGTATGATTTATAAATCTTGTGGGAGTTAATCTGAAGTGTGACATCATGAAGTCCTGACCAAACATTTTTCCCAGGGTTATTACCGTTCAGTTTGTCTAATAACATATAGATAAACCTAATCTATGCCAGCGCCCTCTACAGCTCAAATATTGATTACCCAGAAAATTTCTACGATTTCATGAAAATTCTGACTTATACTTATCTAATAGACTATGGAGTGTGTAGTTAATATGCTCAAAACACGAACAATGTAAAAAAGTTTTTTACTTAAAATAAAAGAATATTAACTATGTCAAAATCAAATTTTGTCTATTTGCACGCACTGCAACTTTGCATACATTTTGCATCAACCAAATCTAGTGACAGAGCTGACTGCTCCAACATAAACGGAATATCAGCCTCCCTTCTTGTTCTTTAAAGAAATCGTATCTGTTTTAAAGATGTGCTTTCAGACACTGTCCTGTTGAGCAGCAGTATCATGGTATGAATGTAAAACTGCAAAATTGAGCAAAACCTTTTTCAAGATTCTATTTATCATATACAAATCGCAACTTTATCAGCACAACTAAATAAATAAATAACACACAAATGCACTTAAAAGGCTGCATTTCTCACACAACACTGGAAGACTGTATCAAGCACTCCACCAACAAGTTTTTATTTGTGCTATGTCTTAAAAAAAATCATCACAAAATCTCAAATGTGGATTTGACTCTCCACGACACCTTTTACAGTCTTCTTCTATCTAATGTTTGTACTCTTTTGCCAGTCTTACTCTTTTCTATATATAGTCTCACATATGGGTTTTCTTTGCAACTTTTCCCAGAGGGCCTACATTCAGGACACTGGCATTGGTGTCTTGCAGTTACCGGTTCACAGTTGAGGATGTGTCAGGCATCCGTTTCTAAAACTAGAGTGCCTCCCACTTCTTTTTTTATTCTGGTCCATCTGCTTATGACCAAAGTAAACCTTCTTCTAGCAGGATAAAACATCACGTAAACAAAGCTCAAATTGTATCAAACTGGTTTCTATTCAGTGATGCAACAATGAGTTCACTTTACTTAAATAGCATTCACAGTCACACGTATTCATTGAGTTTTTGGTCCCAGTGAGTACATTTGACATGTTGTGAAACAGGGGATTTGTACATGCAGCAGCGTGTGATTTTGTCATACATTGACCAGAATGTTTCCAGCATGTTGTTGAATCTATGCCAAAATTAAGGCATTTTTTTTAAGGCAAAAGGAGTCCTAAATAGTTCCTGGTTAATGTATCAATAGTAGACTTTTGAAAAAGGCTTATTCTTTTAAACAGTTTCTTAGGGTCACAAATTAAATTGCCCAGCCTTAATTCAATGTCACAACTGTCCCACAGCTTCACCTCCACTATAAATAAGTTGTAGAGATATTCAGTACATTCATTTAATATCATTTACTAATGTAATAATCAGGGTTTGTAGATAAAGCCATAATAAAAGATTGTCACAAGCATATGCCTAAAGTGTGGAAGTGCAATACTAGCAAGTAAGCCGTACAATTTCACAATGAGAGGAGTGAATTTCTGGCTCCACTGAGAGATCATTAGAAAGTTGCAGCTTGGTGGGAAGTGCTCCCTACTGAATAAGAGCAATGCCTGTTCAAAATGAAGGAATAACGAACGGAATAAGACAAGCTCCAAATACGAACAGCTGTCTTGTCACCAATCCTGGCAGCCATCTTAATTTATCACTTCAGTGGCTGATGAGCAAAAGTGACAATTAGCTGCAGAAGACAAATCATTACATATCATCACTACTGTTGTCTGTAAAACCAACACTTGCGCATAAACCCTAAGTGCTAATTAATGAGAATCTGTAAAAACAGTCCTTGTTTTTAAATTGACCAACTCGCCGTTTGAGTTCATCCATCATCTTGAAAGGCCTTCTTATGACAGCACCAACATGTTACTTTATAAACAACGCTTCTTGTTAAAATGCAAGAAGAATACAAGTTACAATAATAGTATTTTTATTTTTTAATTTGTATGTGCTGAAAGTACAAGCGTATGTAGCATTTCAACAATAATAATGAATTTATCACTGAAACCGGCCTGTGGATATGTTTTTGAAATGTTTGAGAGTCAAATGTTACCTAAAATAGATGCCACTTCAAAGTGAATACAACACCATTTTATGCAGCTTTTGAACTCTGTAAGTCTTGAGGATCAAAGTGCAGACGTGCTGTCTAATGAAAAAAAAAAAAAGCGGTCGACTTTTTGGTTTGGGAAAACTTTGCTGGGTGAATTTAGGACTCAACAGCAAGGGGATTGCAATGTCAAGCTGTATTGGGCAAGCAATGCATTATACTGTCGCTTTCCCTCAAAGCTGTGAGTTTGAAATATATAAATGTCACACACTTTTTTTTGAAAGGATTACTGTGGGAGAAATAGATGTTTTCAGACACCAATGACACTTAATCGTTTCTTTAGGCACTAAAAAAATAGAGTTTATTAAAGGTGCATTGAGTATCATGCCCCCAAAAGAGTACTTCTATTTTAAAGGTATTTTCAAGCTTTCATTCTATCTAGATTGTAAAATCTTTTTTTTTTCTTTTTAACCAAACATCTAATATAATGATAACTGCAAATTTTTTCCTCTGGATTTCTTCCAAAGTCAAAGTACAGACATTTAAGGCAACTGACTCAATATTTTCAAACGATTTACCTAAGGCCTTTTTTTTTTTAGAACAAAATGTTTTACAATGAAAGAATCGTCTGTGTTGGTTAAGTGCCTATCAGCCTATCAGCTGAAAAAAGGAAAAGAAAAGGCTGAGTAATTTAACGCCAGCATCCTAGAAGTATGAGATTGGATATATGATATCAATTACACAAACTCAGCCCCTTTTATGAGACCCTCATACACCCTGGGAGACACCACTTTATCACCATGCAGTGTCTTGGTGCTGGTGTAAACTGCTGGCAAATTTACAGTCAGCGCATGCCTTGCTTTTTCATTAAGTTAATATATTCCACCACATTTATGAGGAGAGATGCTGCGCGGAGCTGGTCCTGATGTGCCTCGAAACAGACACCCTGACCTGGATCTCTGCTCCACTTCTGTCTGGCACATTCATTACCCTCGCCTCACTGGTTCAGCCATCAACTCTGGCAGCATATGGCAGGGTATGCATCATGGCTTTGTTTACAAGAAGGCAGTTGGTGATGTTGGTGGTGTTACACTGCAGAGACATTTACAATCTGGATTCTGCCAAGATAAACTGCTAATTTATGTGCAATGTCTTATTTCCAGTTTCACATGTGAGAATCTGTTGTTATCAATTAACAATGACTCCAAATGGGACTGATTGGCAGGTATCAATGCTTTGAATTTGTTGCATTCTCGAAAGGCTATTTTCGCACAATATGTGGTGCCAAGGTGGGATTTTTTCCCTTGGTTTTCTTGAACTCATCATTCTCAATCCTCATGCGGTTACCCCACACTGTTTTCTCACCAATTATTTATGAATCCTAATTCATAATGCATTCTTAGGTGACAGGTCTCAGTAGGATTCTCACAGAGAAACGAATGCATTGATTTAAAAGAGGGTCATATTCATCATTCGCATCCTGTGTTTACTGGGACATTTAGTGCAAAAAGAATGACAGCAGAGCAAAGTTTGGACTATTAAAAGCTTGTGGATAAATTGTAAGCTGACTGATGTGTGGTATTACTGCAGATTATGATAGCGCTTGTATTACATCCTCAAAGGTACTGAGTAATATGCAGTAAAAATCCATATGTACAGATTTAAGCTGATAAGAAATTTGTCTGATTTATGTCAGTGATGCTGAGCTCATGACATAGCTGCTCTTTGGAGCCATTAACAAGCCAGTGGTCAGGTTCCACAAGTCATCAAAATCATCTTTTCATATAGAGAGGATTTTCTCCTGGCTTACAGGTTGTGTGTTTGTATGAGAATTGCGGTTTAGTGTAATTGATATTAGTGTATGGTTTTAACAATACATCAGAATACGATTATGCATGGGGTGTTTGCTATATGCTTCCAGTTATTGCCACTAAAAAGAAAAAAAAAAATCCCCTCTCACCCTTACGGGTGGTCTTTCAGGTCATATTGCTACGTCTATCACTACGACCATCTTCCTCTTTTTGTCCACCACTACTGTGTTTGGTTGGTTAGCCATCACCATTTTGTCCGTCTGTATCTGGAAGTCCCCCAGGGTCTCAGTTCGGTCATTCTCCACCAACCCAGTGGGTTTCTCCCATTTTTACAGTGAAAATAATGAAGTGATGACAGAAAGCGCTCATGTGGCAATGACATCCTGAACATAAACAACCTATGCAAAAAAATTAATAAAACTTGTTTGTCAACTCTTTTACCTAAATCTTTTAAACTATGTAATGTAGGCATCTCAGGGTCCTGTTGCTCTTGTACAATTCAAGGCATTCCAGGATCCAGGTGTGGGGAGCGAGTCATAGCCAGGCAGTGGACAGGTTGGGGGGCCTAGACTTGCAGACTCAGGCTACTTCTCTCTCTGCCACAAGCTGGTGTTTCATTCCTCTGGTATTGCTGCTATTACTCTGCCCATTCATCTTAGCCGTTATGATGCCTGACAGGAGCGTCCATGTGGTACTGAGGCAGGTTATTGGCCGGTAGTTAGATGGGACGGGTACCTTCTGGGGGTCCTTGGGGATCAGGACTGATTGCCCTCGGTTAGCCATTCCAGGTGTTTCTCATCAGCTAGCAGCTGGTTCATTTAGACCGCCAGGTGCTCATGTAGTCCAGTCAGCTTCTTCAGCCAGTAGACGTGAACCATGTCAGGACCTGGTGCTGTCCAACTCTTCATGTTGGAGACCTGTTCTTGGATGCCTGCCATTGTGATGGTTACTGGACCTTGTTCAGGGCAGCTGCTGTGGTCTGCTCTTAGATCTACTAGACACTGAGTATTGCCGATATCGGTTGTGTCATGCTCTTCCAGTATTGCTCGGTCTCCAGCCTTGGTGGTGCTATTCTCATATTGTTCCCCTGCCACTGAGAGTACACCTTCGGTGGTTTTGTGAAGAACAGCTGGTTTATTCTCCTCCCTTCTAACTCGTTGTCCAGCCACTAGTAGAATTTCTCAACCCTACCAGCCATTGCCAACCATGATGGTTGGCTCCTCTTCTTGCTCTTCTTCCTTCTTGGGTTTCTGCTGCCTGAGGTATTCATGTGATCAGTGGTAGGCATCTTTCTAATGTACTACTAGATTTTTGTTATTTCATCCTGGATAGTGATTCACACTCTCACTAGTCCTCGGCCTCCTTCCTTCTGCTTAGCATACAGTGTTTGGGTGCTGGATTTGGGATGGAACCCTCCATGTATGGTAAGGAGCTTTGTTGTCTATATAAATATATAAGCCTCTATTGGCATTTATATGAGGCAGGCATCTCAACAGCTGGATGCCTTCAGCACTACATTACATCATTAAAAAGAGTTAGGCAAAAGAGTCAACAAACAAGTTTTATTAATTTTTTTCTTGCATAGGTTGCTTTTGTTCAGAATGCCACTGCTACATGAGCTCTTTCTGTCATCACTTCATTATTTTCACGGTATATTTTCACATCTATAAGGAAAAGTAAGTGTATAAGTGATGAGTGCATTCCTTGTATGGGATGTCCAGCTACCGATTGTCTGTCATGGCTCACTGAGATACATGATGGAAATAAGCCACTTTTTATATTTGTAATTTCAGATCTGCTGTGCATTGTTCTTTAACATCTGATTGTTAAAATTATTTAGAATATTTTATTTAATTTTGTAATTACTTTTTTGTACTTCTGTCTTTGAAAGTTGTCACATGTAATACAGCTTTGAGTTATAGAAGTTTGCAATTCAAAGCTGTTTGCCTAAGATTTTTTAACCAAAGAAAAAATTAAGGACCACAGAGTTTCCATTGTCTTAGGTTAAACATTCCTTACTGAAGTCTTATATGTGACTTCAGACAGAAGTCACATACACTATATGTGTCCTCATACATCACATGTTTTACTTTTAAAGTATACAGTGTAATAGAAAACATCTGAAATTATGACTTTTGCCTTAATGAGACAAGGCCTAAAATATATTAAAATCCTCATGTATAAACATAAATATATACATATAGCGCCAAACTGAGATTATATATATACAGAATTTTCTGCATTGTTGCTCACATGTCATGTTGTCTTGCAGAAGTGTTTAGTTTTATTTATGTCTTTGATTTTTCAAAACTTATTTCTATGTCACAAACTATAGCTGCTCACTTCTCTTGTATGTTTTTATTATATAATATTTTTAGTGCACAACATCTCTAAACTTGAAGCAATATAACATGAAACCAGAAAAAAAAAACATATAAAAGAAATTTTGGGAAATCTTTGTCACCAGCTGACCCACAGCCCATGTGGCCTCTATTAAACAGAACTCTAAATCAATCTGATCAAATTAGTACTGTAGTCGGTTTAAAAAACACATTATTTTATTTCTGTTTATATACTCTGTTGCTCGTCCATTTCCATACCCTCGCTTCATAAGTCAGCTTTTGGCAGCAGTCTGTACTTCTGTACTCACTGCAGAACAACCTAACCTCTTATGTTCCTATAATTGAAATGCAAAGCCAGACCTGCAGCATAATCAGATACTCCCTGATTTGTTTTTAGATTAAGTTCAGGAGTCATATGGTGTTTGTGGAATGGCTATGTTGTTATGATTTGAATGCAGTCAAGCTGGTGATTAAGTTTCCTCCACTACTGTGTTGCACAATATGTTTATTTCAAATAACATTATGCTTATTATTTCAACACATTATGTAAAGCCTGCTGCTCATGTAACATAGAGGCAGAAATAACTGAAGAGTAGAAATGAAAGCCTACTTGTTTTATCACAGGGTTATCACAGAAATCAATATATTGCACATGCACATGTTTCGTCTAGTTTGGGCATCAGCATTTATATGAACTATGTTTATTAATTAGAATCCTAAAGATCTGAGGACCCGTGCAAGCCAGCTATCTCTGATCTTGAGTCGAGTTTATAACCTAAGTCGTAAGCAAGATCAGATACCAGTGTTATGGAATATACACAGCCTGGTTCTTGTACTGAGGAATGTTGAGCTAAACTACTATTGACCGATTGAAGGTTTTGGAGAAAGTAGTCTTGGACCACCTGAGATTGCAGGTGAAAATATTGCTTGAACCTCTGTAGTTTGCAGACCTGGGAGTAGAAATTGCAGTTATTCATCTGCTGCAGAGAACTTGCTGCCATCGAGACAGTAACAGCTGCAAATTGAAGATCACCTTCTCTGATTTCTGGAGTGCATTCAGCACGCTTATGCTGCTGCTTCTGAGGAAGAAGCTACAGGACATGTCAGAGAAAACATCTAACTTAAATACTGGACTATCTAGCAGACCAATTGAAACATGTAAGCTTGAGCACTGTTCTGTCTAACAAAAGCTCCACTTCTGACTGGTGGTGGCCATTCTTGTTCACCTTGTACACCTCAAACTTCAGCACAATGCTGCGAAATGCTAATTACAGAAATGCTTTAATGGTTGTGCAGTATTATTTAGATAATCGTTTCATAATTATTTCATAATCATCTCAACTGCAGTAATAGAAGAATTTCCCAAATATGGGATATGTTTATATACTTCTTCTTCGTCTTTTATTTATCATACTGCTGTGCGACTGGCTCCCTCAACTTCTAGGTCATACATTTATAAATGACTGTATCAATTGAATGATCTCAGCTGTCTAAGATACAGTTTGGTATTGGGTTATCTGAAGTGTTTTTCTGTTTGCGGAATTTTTCTTCAAGTTCAAGCAACTAACAACATCAATTATCAAAAACAATCTCTTTTTCTATTTTTTTGTCAAGTAATGAAATCATTCCTAACAATTATGGGTTATTTTACTTAGGTTCAAGAATAAACAGTTGGGCTGATACATTAGAATCAAACTCATATGGGAGACTGTTTTTTGAATGGAAGAAACATGATGGAAATATATGATGGTCCTTTTAAGATGACCACCCAATTACTGTTGAGCTGTTCTCACATTTTACAAAGGAAGGAATTCATTGTGTTTAGTCCCTTGATAAGATGAGAATTTCAAGTGTCTACTAAATCTAGTAAAGCACTATGTAAATGTGCTTCATTCACCAGTTAACCTGTTAAATAAAAAAATTTTACTTTTCTAAGTTCTTTATTTCTTTTAAACTGTTTTTTCAATTGTATTTTTTACCATAAAAATATTGATAATTTTTCTTGAACTTTACCTTTTGTGACTTAATTTCTATCAAGTATCATTTATATGCATGCATATACTGCACACAATGAGAATTGGCAGCGTTTATTTAAATTGGCGGGTTCCCGATATTGACACAGCTTTTAAGCATAGTCCACAAATGTCAAGGTCGAGGCTTATATGTTACCAAGATAATCCGATGATCATCAAATAATAAATCATAAAGTCAATCTGAAAGCTATATACCAGGGGTGGCCAACTCCAGGCCTCGAGGGCCGGTGTCCCTGAAGGTTTCACATGTGTCCTTGATCCATCACAGCTAATTCAAATGGCTAAATGACCTCCCCAACATGTCTTGAAGTTCTCCAGAGGCCATTTGATTCAGGTGTGTTGACCCAGGGTGAGATCTAAAACCTGCAGGACACCGGCTCTCGAGACCTGGAGTTGGCCATCCCTGCTATATACTGAGATTGTGTTCCCAATCACTATCAGAGGACTCCACATAGCACCACCATCCTTCTTAAACCAAATACCTGGTAAACAGATGCACACTGAAGAGCTGAATTGTGTTCACTCCTAGTAAGTTTCCACTGACCTAAATTAGTCCATCCCTAGTCATTGTCATTATTAATTATGAAACCACACATTTCTAATAGACATCTGTAAAGACAACAGAGTTTAGGGCTTGATAATCCGAGTATAGATCATTGATGGACTGTCTTATTTAAATTGTGAGTACTGAATATCTGTGGCATTTCTGTTTTCTACCAGTAATCTCCAGGTTCCACCTGACATGCCATTTTTCCCATTTCACAGGTAAAGCTCTTCATTCATTTGCATTGCTGCTACCTCAAAAGAAACCTAGAGAGCAGTTTAGGATATTTATGAAATGTTTTGTGTGCCCTGACATTTTCACTGAATGGACTCACACAGAGGGCAGTTCGTCTGAATGCCAGAATATACCAAGTGTATTAGACCATATAGATATGTTAACCCAGCAGTGTTTTATAGGTGAACATTATTTCCTACCCAATGAGAATGGTAATACTGTATATTAAGAAATCACTGAAAATAACTGCCAGTATTGTTCAATTTTTAATCAGGTGTTCTGACAACCACCATCTGCTTTATCCGCTTTAACCAAATCCCAGTTTCATTGGCTTTGTTAATTGATTTGTTTCACATGTAGACATATGGCTATCAGGGACTATATTTATTTACTTTCTTTTTCAGGAATTAGGAAAGAATGAACCCAAATGCAGGACAAAACAATGCCAATCATTTTCATTATAGAGGAGGTGAATCTGACACCTTAGTGTCCATAGCATAAGGCTTAGGCAAAGCCAGTTTATTATGACAAGTGGAGACTTGTCATTTAGTCACACTGCTTGATAAAAGAAACTGACATATAATACACCTTTATTTTCTTGCTTTAGGCTCCTCTGGAAGCCTCTGTTATCTTCATACTGCCCAAGGTGAATTTAAGGGACTGGAATATACTCCATGATGGACAAGAGGAGTGACGAGAAAGCATAAGTTAGTAAGAATGAAAAGCACTGAGGTGACAGGCATGATAAATTAACAAAATGTAACTTTAGTCATAATAACAGTGGCTGGATTGGAAATAAACAAGAATGCCAGAGAATTCAACAAAAGCAGGTAGAAATCCAAACAAAAATTAAACAAAGGAAGTTCAAAGAATAATGAAGGGAACAACACAAAGAAAGAAACTCAATACAATGGGGAGACATTTATAATGCACAGCCAGAGAACACAAATTAACCAACAACGGAGGAGAACACACAAACTAAATAGAGTGAAAGAGGAAGGCTGAGAAGCCACAGGTGAAATACATCAAGATGGATAAGACATCTCATTGCCAGAAAACAAACAAAGACAGCAAAGCGAGACAACAAATCACACACGGAATGTGATTAGATTATATATTTATTTCATTTTATTTTCAAACTAAAATAGAAAAGAACATAAAAAATAGCCAAATGCAACAGACACAAAAAAAAACGTATATGATAATACACAACACAAGATTTTGGCTTGGCTTCTAGTTATTTTTTAGTTGTCAAAAATGCTAAACACAAGATGTTTGTCTTTCAGAGTTAAGTCTTTACGCCTCCTTCAGGTAAAGGTTATGTTAGCCTCAGAGGAGATCAGCATGGAAGCCTGGGCCCCAGCAGGTATCTCTGCCAGACCAGTTTATGCCATTCTGAGCCATGCTCCCTAATTAGTCCACAGCTGTGATGCTCCTGGGAAACTACACATCCATTTCCTGGTTCTCTCCTGCAGGCTGACACTAAGACTATCAGGATAGATTGCTGCAATATAGGCGATTTGTTTCCTCTCTACCAAAGAAATTATAATAATATGGATCCTAGAATATTTCATTAACATTCATTTGTGATTTTATTAAAACTTTTCAAGAGGGTCCTACTGTCCCCTTTATCTTTGAGTGCAATATAAAGTAAGATCACAGTGGCATGAAAATTAGTTTGACTGTGAATTTTTGACCTGTGACTAGAGATTGATGAGATGGGATTCCCAGGCGAATGGTTTTGTAGTAAAGTAGTAAATCACTGTAGCTTGGCAAATTTAGCAAAATGGAGAGAGAATCAACTTCAAGCATGAATAGCGGGGCTTAATGATGTCCAAGGACTGAGGACATCTTGCTTGGTATGATAAGTGAGAGCTGTTGTTTGACTCTTTCAAAGAAAAACTAAAGCCTTATATCAGACAGCTTTCATTATTCTCTGGTGCTCACAAGACAATTTAATCAGCAAAGTAATTTATAGAAAGCAAAGCATTATTAAAATAATAGGCAGGTGTGTGAATAAAAGACAACGGGCCTCTTTCAAGGATATGCTTCTCATGTAGAAGTACTTATGTAGTAGTCAAGTTACTGCTACAAATTCCACTGAAAGGGTAACTATGTATTAAGATGAAAACCAGTGTTTCGTTGCTTTCTCTGGTTTAATACTTTATGTGTAATTCACCTTCTCACTGGAGTGAGGTTAGATGTGGTCAGAAGTGTTCTGGGCAAGTAGACCCATCATGACACCACAATATCCTGACAAACTCTGTAGAGCATGCCAACAATGTTTAATTTATGAATTAAGCATTAAAAAATGTTCTAAAACAGTTTAGTAAACCAAAATACTGATGCGGAAGGCGTCTTCTTTGGTTGTAAAATCCAAAATGTGAGTTTTAGATGCCAGCCAACACAACCTGATTTCAGAGAAAAGCTACAAACAAGCCAAAGTGTCAGTCCACTCACATCCTGGGCAATCTGACCACATGATAGGATGGGGCAAGGTTTCACAATGAGCTCACCCGAAACCTTGGCTGATTGTGACCCACACCCGTTTTCACACCTTGTCTCGTGTGATTAGGTGGAGTAACGTTAGTTGGTCCATTGTCTCTCTTGGGGGGGTGGGACACTCCCACGTGGCTTAAATATGGGACCCTCCATCATTTGACCCTCGAACTGAAGAAGCTTCTGGGATGAGAGGTGAAACATCTTTAAGCAACTTAAAGAAGTCCAGACGCTTTTTTACTTTCCAAGCTCCATAGCCTATGATGAACAGGATGACTGAGAATCTTCACAGACAAGGGAACCCTGTTGCACAGAAGCCTTGTGGATGTTATCCAAAAGAATGTATTTGATATATGCTGGTTAAAGGTGAAAATATTTGCTGGGTGAAAATCATTGACAGAGGTCCTGAGGTTACATTTTTTCTGCACCTCAAACTTCATTCTGCTTTATAATTTGCTAAACAAATTAATTGACTTAATTCTATTATGCTATAAAATAAACCCCATATAAAGACATCTTCAATTAATGGCTGATTTCATATAATGGGCAGGTAAGTGAATACTGCTTTTGTGCTACAGTCTGGCTTTGCTTCCAGTCAAGCCATGGAAAAATTCCAGAGACCACTTATGTCTTCAACATGTCTCGTTTAGCAAAAGAAGAGTACTTTTCATGATACATACATATGATGATCCATACAAGCATGCTTCACATCCCAGTGTCCATAAGTGGATCATCGACAGTGGATTTTTGCCATTTGTGCACAGTGGCTTGCAGTAGATGCTGCACTTAATCTATAGGGATCATATTATAAAACAGGCTTCAGTGGCTGTAGTCATAATCACTACTGTGACATGACAAATTAGGATTGAATAAGCTATTGAAAATAAATTTCTGTAAGTTCACAGTCTGATAAAAACAAGTTAATTTGATTAAAAAAAGTGCAGAAAGGAAATATTATATAGTGGCTGAAGCTTTAGAAATGCCCTGTTAGCCACTTCTGCAGAGTGTCACTCCTCATAATCTCTAAGGGGGGATCGTTTGCGGGGAGCTGCAGCTCTGTTCGGTTTTGAAAACAAACAAACATAAGTTGGGTGAAAGATATCACGTCTGAGAAAAGTCAAACAATCTCTTTTACCTCCCATGAAATAGTGATTACATAGGTTGGAACATAGAAAATCACGAGTCAATATTTAATCACGGACCATGCCTTTCTCTTACTGATGAGGGAAAATATCTTCATTATTACTGCACTGGAGCAAGCCACTTCACTTGGGCTGGGTTTCATCACACTTACAACAAATGAGAGTAAGGAGAGAGAAGGAGAAAGGGAAAACTATTATACTACTCTGACTGCAATTCAGATTCCCTGGACAACTGTTTCCTTCCTGTTGCCTTCAGACTTCTAGGCTCTTTTGCCATTTCCTGTTTTCTCCTGGGACGTTGATAAATCAGTCCTTGAAGTAGGCCTGTACCAAAAAGCTCAGATCTTAGACATGGATATCCCCTTGTGGGTGTGCAAATGACTATTCAAAAATGATTTTTTTTATTGTCACAGTTAGCGATGAAACTGACAGTTTGTAAATTGCCTGTTCAGTTACTTTTGGCAGCATCGCAGAGCAATAAAAGAGTCATTTTCATGATGTCGATTGATGATGATGATGATTCCAAGCAGCCATTTAAGAACATAAACTAAATATGAGACCAGAAACAGAACTCTCATGCAACAAACAACATGGCACGGCAATTTTTGATTATACATGCACAAGCTGGCCTGTGGCTTTGTCGACCAATGCGCCATACACATTTAATAAGAAGTGCATGCAAGAGGGAAATTACACAAGAAATCACGAGGAATAAGAAGTATGCAAGGATGTGCCCGTCTAAACTAATGCCAGTGACCTTCCTGTATATTTCTGCAGATGCATTCTTGCCTCTGTAAAGGTTGAGGGAGGTTTAAAATGAATTAGAATTTCACAAGCAGAAAAACCACTGCAGTTCATGGTTCATCAGGTAACCTTTACCATCTGTGAAACAAGCAAGAACAAACAGATGCAGCAAATGTATTTTTTCTCAGATAGTCACTACTAGGTTGACTCTTTTCTTCTTTTTGCAAATAACCTTGTCTGCCAATATTACGCGCTGTCATGTGTCTGATTAATTAGCGGTATAATAAGTATTAAGGATAAATGCATTCAAGTATTCAGGAGAAAATTAATCTTTGATGTGTTTGATAAAAATAGAGGACAGCAAGTGCAATTGTATTCTTCTCTGTGGTATCATAGCAGCGTATAATGAGATTAACAAGCCTCTGGTGAAACTCTTTTAATTAAGAAGTGTAGTTGGTAGTTGTAGTTCAATTTCACTATGAACTACGATAAGAAATGGTTAAAAAATATACTTTGGAAACCAGAGATAGATTACAACTCATATAGTTTGTGACTTTACATACTGTGCATTTTCATGCAGAGCAATACGGTAGCCTTTTATGCACCCTTGTAGTAAGAATCGCATACACTACATTTGAGACTGATTCATGCTACACTGCATTCATATTCAACCCACTGCTGGTTCCTGCCTGCTGCTTTTGTGTATTTTGGGAGAACTCAAGTAACACCATACTGTCGGGGGGACTGAAGAATATCGCTTTTAGTAGCATTAAAATAGGATTCTTTTTCTATCTCGCCAAAGCACTTTGACACAGGGAAGAGTGTTTTTTTTGGACAGTGCAGACACACTATGGTATTTGTCCCAGCTGCAGTTTACCTCAGTTTGTAGTCAAATCAGTCATGTGAGCAAGTCCAGCTTTTAGTGTGCTCATCCCGTTTTCGGGTCTTGTATTTGGTCCACATGAATA
This sequence comes from Hemichromis elongatus, assembly GCA_015108515.1. NCBI lineage: Eukaryota > Metazoa > Chordata > Actinopteri > Cichliformes > Cichlidae > Hemichromis > Hemichromis elongatus. The sequence goes on along the minus strand of VUQR01009505.1, from coordinate 9,488 downwards.
ATAAAGCTCCTGGCAAGGCTGACTGGGGTTACATTTGTGGTTATAAGCAGGACAGGCTTGAGCCTTCACTGAGCGACAGCAGCTATTGATCAGGGACAGACAGGAGACGGTACTGAATACAATAAAGACAGACCCTGTATTTCTTCTTTCTGTCTTATTCCTTCTTCCAACTCACTGTTTTAGGTTTTCGTCATCTACTCCAGATCCTTTATTCCTATAATATTTTTCTTTCCCACACATTTCTCTGTAGAACTCGCATTCATATTCACATGCTCACACTCTCCATTTGTCTCTTATTCTCTTTACTGCCTCTCCTGCATTTCTCATCTTTCTCTCTGTCTCTTGCTCTTCCTTCATCTTCTCTTTTCTGCACCCTCATTTTTTCTCTTCCAAGTTCGAATCCCCAAATTTATTTCATCACCTTGATCGAATGCAGATGATTCAAAATCCAAACCTACCTTGCACACACAAACATCTGTACAGACTATATTTAAACCTCTTCTTATAACATCTGCGCCACCAGGGGGAAGTGGAAAAGGTAAAAGTAGGCCATATTTGGGCCTGCAGCAGCTAGTCAAATGAAAAAAGAAAGATACCGTGTTTTCTTATAACGTGCTGTCTGAACAATAACAAAAACATAACAAAGCTTTATATGATGAACAGAAACTGGCCCTCCAAATTTTGCCTGCTCATTTGGGAATTTTTGTCATGATTAACGAAGGTCGGTAATGATGAAATGGGATCTAGATAGTATGCCAATTACAAGAGGTTTCCTTTCCATGCAGCTCTTTAGAGACTCTGGGTTTTATTAGGTGCTGTCATGCTCCAATGAGAACATGTAAACAACACTTCATGCATATTCCAAAACCACCGATGCACAAAAAAACTTGCTTTTATACATTATGTAGATTAATAATTTCATTTAAATGTCTTATTTTCCACAAAGACAACCCCGACTTCCCTTTTGAGACTTGATGTCATAATTAAAACAACAAATACAATCACTGTTGTCCCACTATTGGAAAAAAAAAATCAAATTAGCTTTAAAATCGAATGCTTAAGGCATAGTTCTTGACGTTGAAGGGTTTAAGATTGGAATTGCATGTAACTGCACTCCCTCTCCCCTAATGTCACACTAAAACTATGGAATTAAAGCATTTTGTAACTAGAAATACCCTCAGACTGGTCCCTTGCAACAGCTTTCAGGCAATGGCGTTCTCCTTTGTGTGTCTCGGTCTATTGATGCTAATGAGATGGTAATCTGAATGAGGGTCAGCTGTGCTAAATGCCACTCACAGACATCAATCACGTCCCTTGAGTAACTGGCAGGCACAGTGCCACATTTTCAAAATTCTATTCCTTTCCTAATTGAAATCCCTCACATTTAGAAGTCCATCAAATGACAATGTTTAGAGGGCAGTGTTCACAAATTTGAAATTCACTCTGTTTCCTTTGCATCGTGAGTGGCAGAAATAGCAGCTGTGATCCAGAGAAGCAGTTGTTGTGTTACAAATGGACATGGCAAGCTGCAGTACGGCCTGTAGTCATGTAAGAGGCTCTCTATCCATGATGATAAACCTTCTCTGCCACAGAGAACCAGTACCCAAGGATACAAGAGGATGTATCTAACACTGGTGTCACTCAAGATTGATCCCTTTTCCCAGTGGGGAAGGCACTCGTAATTACATTGCAAAGGGCCAACATTGCATCTTTTCCCAACAAACAACTTGGAACAATGCAAGTGGCAGTTCAATTAAGAGGAGCTCTGTTTATTAGCTGCAAGTTTGCATTATTAATTAACAGTTGCAGAAGGATGCCACTTCTGCTGTCATCTCATGGAATAAGAATTAGAAACAGCTAATAGGGGAATAAATAAAGGTATTGTGTTTCTAGATTCAGAAACTGTTTAGCACAATAATGTAGAAATAGTTTGAAAATTATTTTTATTTTTTGAAAAACCCCATTGTACCAAATTATCACAGGGCACAGGACCTTTCTCTCACATTGTAAACTTAATCCTGGTGCCAACAGTTCCAAAAGTAGAATGGAGGGCAGAGATGTTAGCAACCAGGACCCTCTCCTATTTAATCAGCTTCCAGTATAGGTTTAGGGGACAAACACCAAGATTAGGCTTAAGTCTTTGGTATTTGACAAGGCTATCAGCTGATCAGCTGAACCTACAGTTTCCATTAGTTAGCACTGAATATTTCACCTCCGCTCACATCTTTTCACTCCCCCTGCATTGGCATCCTGCTATTGCATGTTAGTAACTTTTGTCTGCCATGAGAAGCAGTTTATGTTTTATCCCATTTATTATTTTTGGACTCCCTATGCTCCTTTTGTCCAACTTCAAACCACCCATTTGGTCATAGTAGATGACTCCCCTCTCTGAACCTGGTTTTACTAGAGATGTCTGTCTATTAAAAGGGCGTGCTTCCCACTGCTGTCAGGTGGCTACCCACAGGAGATATTGTGATCATTGGTTTTCTTTCCAACTTTGTGGGTTATTTAGTTTGATAAAATTTGATTAAAAAACTGTTTAATTGAATAGTTTGAAGATTGGAAATCCCAAAGAATGGAAAGAGTAGTAATATCTCCTTTTGAAGATAAAGGAAAATAGTAAAAACATTTATTTTTTAATTTAGTACACACACCCACACACACACAAAATATACTTCATTGCACATGTAGTTTTTCTTAGGTAATCAAAATCCTCTTATAATACACAGAATCTTCACTTTTAAGCATTTCTGGGTCTTAAACCGTAATCAGGATGTTTTGGTGGACAACTTCCCCGCATTGCCTCAAAATACAGAGTGGCTTTTGGCGGGGATTAGAGTTCATTGCACAAGATGTGCCAACTGACAGTGTCCATGGATTTGGCAAAGATGTGCATTACATGATGTCCTTTGTTAGAGCTGCAAACATAGAGCTGTGATTTGAACCATGGCTGTGTTAGTAGAGAGCAGCTTGTGAAAGCTTGATAAATCCTATAAGTATCCGATCACATCTAAATCCAGAACAATCTATTGCTAGTCCCAAGGATCAAAAAATAAAAATACAGTGGTGTCCTGGAATCCTTTGAAACAGTAAAAAACATGAGAAAATATATAGTGCACAAGGCTTGGATTTGTTTTTAACAGGGGGAGTGATGCATTTAAATATACTGTATTTTGGCTGGAACTCTGTTATGGACATGAGTGGGAGATTAAATGGCAGGCTTACATACAAAAACGGCTAAGTTTTTAGATGGTGTCACAGTTGGGTGTTTCTTGCTACAGTAAGTTCCTGAACTGCGGTTTCTGAGCCATTATTTTGTAGCTAAAATATCCCAAAGCAAAACAGCATCAAGTGACAGTTGGAGAACTGAGAGTTGCTGCAAAGACTAAAACATCAAGGCTTCAGATCCTTTTCTCTGACTTTAAGAGAATTTCAAATAATAGAATTGGTTTGTCAAAGTTTCAAGAGAAAAAAGAGACTCCAAAGGAATCCACATAAGACTTTGTACGTGGACTTTAGTGCAAAGTAGAAAAATACAGAAATGAATCTGCAAGTAGCAGACAATATTTTTCATGTTATATTTTGGACAATGCCAAATTCTCAAGAGGGAATAGAGAAAAAGGCATAAAGTGCAATGCATGATCATGAAAACATGCCAAGAAGCAGAGCTTATTCAGAGGATCCCAGCTTGCATCGTGTCTTAGCGATTAATTTTTTTGCCATTGTATCTTTGCTGTTAATCTTCTCCACAGAGGTACAGAAGGATCAAGGCCTACTTTTTCTGCACACCCACTCACTAAAGACCGTTTCATCCCCCTTAGGTCAGAAACTTTATTTATATATTTTTGTTATCTGGTGCCCTTTTAAAGTACATACACTCAGTGTCCATTAATCTCAACCTACAGCACTGCAATGTCAAACTGTATGCAACTGCTGCCTTGTCACAGCCATGAGGCCTAAGGAGGACTGGTATCCTTCACATTGACTGTGACTTTGCTAATGATTGATAGCGTGTCTGTTTCTTGACAGCCAATATTCTGCAGGACTGTAGGGTGGGATTGGTAACAGCCACCCTCCAGCCCCCACCGTCACTCCTCATGGATGCTCCCCATCGACTGCTAAAGCATGGGTGGTGGTGGGCAGTCGCGATGTGGGTGGGTTGTATTTTAACCTTCTCAAAGTCGAGCTGAATTATTGTTAAATCACTCCATGTGGACTAGCACACTGCTGCTAAATTGTTTTAATTTGCAAACGTATTCCACTGTGACTTATTGTGAATGGTTCTGCATACATTAAATATATCGCTAAAATTAGAGACAATATGCAGCATAAAGAAATGTGGAGGGTGAATGAAGATAATAAAATAGAACTACTTGTCACAGCAATTAGCAGATAAATGGGAGTTTGATTTTCAGGACGTGTGGCCCATGAGATGGAGACAACAGCTGGTGAGAAGAATATGTCACGAAACCCCCCCCCCCCCCAAAAAACTCTAAGAAAACAAACAAACTTTTGAGATATGAATTTGAAGATGGCACGTATATTAAATTCGAAATACTCCTCTTCTTGTTTTATTAGCATATATGTCAATAGTAGTTTCCTGAACTGTAGGGACCAGAGTGATTCTTTTAGCGCAACTTCTGAATGAAAAACATCTCCTACAACAGTTTATTTAATTCGATTAATTTATTAGATTTGTGCCCATTCACAAAAACATCATCTCAAGGCCCTTCACACAAAAGGTCAAGACCTTACAATATGTTAGAGAGAAACCCAATGATTTCCTTTGAACAAGCACTTAGCAACAATGAGGAGAAAAGGAAATCAATTGTGTCAACTGGTATATTCGAGAAGTGAATGCAAAACTCACACTGTGTGTTATTGGTTTGGAAAAATCCACTTTTTACAAATATACTGCGACAGTGAGAGAAAAGAAAAAAAAAAAAAAACTCCTGAAACTACATCAGGTGTGAGGTCCTAAAATGAAACCCGGTTGTGTTATATAATTTCCGTTATGTCCTAAAAAAGGCGCCATATATCCTAACACCTGTCTAAATATTTTTATATTACAAAGTTTTGCACCCTCACTTTGTGTGCAGTGGATTGTGGGAGACTCAAGTCCCTCATTTTGTACAAAACTTTTGTTTACTACAAAGATCCATCCATACATTTGTTATCTTCTGCTTGTCCAATTAAGGGTTGTGGATGTGGAGGTTGGGGGGGGGGGCTGGAGCTTATCCCTTCTCACCAATATGTCACAGGGCTAACACAAAGAGACAGGCAACCATTCGGACACTGTGCACACTTTAGAATCACCAGTTATCCAACCCCACTAACTGCATGTCTTTGGAATCAAGTTAGTATACCCAGAGATAACCCACACAGATCCAGTGAAATATGCAAACTCTACTGTTTTGAGTGCTATGTGGAAGGCACTTACTAAACAATTGCATCTACAGTTTCAGAACTGACCTTTGATGGAAAAACCAGGCATGGTTATTGATTTTAATGAGTGAAATAAATGTGCTATTTCAGTTAAATGGCTTTAACTTTTTCTATCTGTGAGATAGAAATAATTTAATTGTCAGTTATACGTAGGGTACTTTTTTTTTTATTTTTACAAAATATTATTTAATTGGGGCTCCAGACGTAATGTAGTTCATCTGCCATATAGAAAGTTGGTAGTACAATTCCTGGCTCCTACAGTCTGCATGCCAAAGTATACTTGGGGCAAGATACCCTAAGTTGTTCTTCAAGTTAATGTTAAATGGAAAGGGGTTGTGTGTAAAAAAAAAGAAGTATTTCTATCAGTTTGTGTGAATGGATGAATGAGGCATGGTGTATAAAGTGCTTTGAGTGCTCAAGTAGAGTAGAAAAGTGCCGCATAAAACTTGTTCAATAACCATAATATTATATGATAAGATAAAATAAGGCCTCCATCACACATGCCTAGAAACCAAAAAATTAATGTTCGCCAAACTGTTGCAACTGCTTGCTAGAGGTTAATGGTGCGCACTATGAAATCGATTGCTAAGCCCCAGTCATGCAGGTTGCCAAGACTATTAATTGGTGACCATTAATGACTAAAACAATCTCAAGGATGTTTTTGGTGAAGCAGCATCCTCTTTGCGTCCAATCATTGCCAGGAGATCACCAGCGTCCTGGGAAATCCCTTACAACAATTTAAAAAAGTTTAAAAGTTAAACCCAACAAACAGATAAAAACATTTTATGTTATGATGGTATATAGCTCGATATGATGGAATACAATATGAATTCAAGATTTAAAGAAAATCCATGATATGAACTGTGAGGTCTAAGTGACTTGGAAGGAAGAGTCCATGTGGCCTTCACTACCTTCAAACCAGGGTGACAATACATTCAGCAACAAAGACAACTAAAATAAATCAAACTGTTTACTGTAAAGGAAAGTTTATGTAAGTTCATAATAAAGGCTAAAAACAGTATTTAGGGATGGTAAAGACATAGTAGAACCATGCTTTACCTGGCAGAGAGAAACAAAGGAATAAAACAGAGATGATGTATGTAGAGGAGAAACATACTGTAAGAAGACAAACAACACAGGACCATTACACTGACAACTGCCTAGGTTTGTTTAGTATAATATAACAGATATGTGTAATAGAATAGCTAATGATTGACATTTTGTCTGAAAAACAACCTTTGCGAGTGAGCAGCAAAACAACATATTTTATTTTTGATTTCCTTTACTGATAACTGCCTGAATATTTGAAGAATGGTGGTATTCCAATGATAGTTTAATTACTGACTCTCCGTTATCAGTCAACCTCTAGTGATGGTATATTTTGATAAATCCATGGAGCACTAAATTGTTATTGCACTCTAAAGATTAATATGGTTTAATCCAGCAAATGTGATGTATAGACTTCCAGAGGAGCAACCTAGACATTTAGATGTCCACACTACCCCCCCCCCCCCCCTTCTCTTTGAAATCTTCTTCTATCAACACTTCCTTTGCAGTAGGGGGCAGAAGAGACGAAGCTGTCAGCACTCCTCACAACACAACTCTTTCCCTGATAGTTAGCTCTTTCCCGAGAGATTATAGACACGAGCGGTGGGTGGGAAGCTTTGGCACGCTGCATACCCACTTTCTCTCTCCTCCCTCTCTGTGTACTTACTGCTCTCTTCTTTTGCATTTTTATTTTCATCTCACTCCAACATCAACTCCCGAGGGTAAAAGCTCTGCTGAGGGGACATCCCTCGAAGTTCCTATGGTGGCCCTGCAGCAGTTAATTGCAGTGAAAAAATATATTATGTACAGAAACACCTAAGGGCCAGTGATCACACTAACAAGCACAGGTTGTGGCCGAGCTGAGATAGTGGAAACAATGGCGGTGGTGGGCATCCTCCTGTGACAACATATTCAGTTATTCACACCTTTAAAAAAAAATGAAAATGTTATTTCTGAGAAGACAGACAGTAAGCCAGAGGTGATCAAACATGGCTCTTAAATTTGCTGCCAAGTTTGCAGAGTGGTGAGCAAAGAGAAAAGCAGCTGGTGCTGCAAAGATGCCTCTGTACATCCGCTTAAAGGTGCACAGCTCCTCTAAGAGCTTTCCATTGCAAACACTTTTTTTTTTTTTTTTTTTTTTTTTATCTTCAGTCCT
>VUQR01009504.1:4190-21621 GCA_015108515.1 Hemichromis elongatus | reverse complement strand
ACTGTCTCTTCTTCTTTTTTTTTAATTCACTTGTTTACATGATCTGCAGCTGAGAGCCAAGCTGACGATGGAGAAGGTGCATCTGGCTTTGGAGACGGTGGGGCTGACGGCAGAGAAGAACAAGCTGGAGAATGACTGCAGAGAAGGTGCCTCTGAGCTGAGGACCACTGATGTAAGTATGTAGATGGTCACACTGTCATAGAGGCAGTACAGGGTTGAGAGCTTGCTCTTTTCTAAAGATCGGGAGGTTTTGTATTGCAGGTTTATGCTTACTTGTAATGTTTTTTGTTTTGTTTTGTTTTAAGCAAAAATGCAGCCGTCTGGAGCAGAGAAAGGTGCAGCTGACAGACCAATGCAAGGGCCTGTTGAAGAGAGCAAAGGCGATCTGTAAGATGCAGCCTGATCAGTCATTACCCGAAGACCTGCGTAATGTGAGTGTTCTTCACAGTTTTATTGGCTAATATGTGAAAGAGACTTCCACTTCCATTCACTCTGTGTAAAATATTACCCTTATAATATATTCTGATCTCGCCAGTGAAGGTCCTCGGAGCCTAAAATTCAAATGAAGTAGTTCACAGCTCTTTTTTTTCCCTCGTTAAATCAGGCTTTCAGCAAGCTCCCCGACACGCTGGATGAGGTCGATGCCATGCTGAATGAGGAGCGCTCCAGAGCCGAGTGCTTCACTGGCCTCAGTGAAAATGTAAGGACACATGGAAATCAGGTTTTCATTTATGCTGCGGGACTTCTGTCTTCAGAATGTTTGTAACTTAAATAAGAAAGCAGTTTGGAAATGTTAATGAGCATCCATTAGAGCAGGGATGTCAAACTCATTTTACATGGTGGTCCACATACAGCCCAGTTTGACTCTAAGTGGGCCAGGCAAGTATAATTCCTCTTTCTTTCTTTCTTTCTGCAGAAAAAAATTGCAACAGTATTTTTTTAAATGTTTCTACATAATAAGGAAATGCTGTTGTAGTAAATGAAATATATAACATCATTATTTAAAATGTAAAAAAAAACAAAAAAAAAATACAGAAAAAGGGAAATTTTCTGTTAATTCACAAAGAAAATATCTTTTTTTTTCTTTCTTTTTTTTACTGTCCAGTGGGCGGGATTGGAATCTTAGCTGGGCCGATGCTGACCCCTGGGCCTTATGTTTTACACCCCACCATTAGCACTTAAAAATGCCCTTTTGTTCAGACAAGCAGGCTTATTTTTACTTAACAATTTATTCCATTGGTGTTCTTGTTTAAAACATTGAATATAAATATATACAAATACTGAAATATTCGTCCTGACAACTATCTTGACTTGAAAGGTTGTCGATGAGTACAACAGGAGAGAGCAGGAGATTAAACAAATGGAGAAAGAGCTGGAAGAAAAGAGCAACGCCCTAAATGCCTACAGACAGAACATATCTGAGGTGAGTGATTACTGGGTTTCACAGAAACTGTCCAGTTTATCATTTGTTGTGTGACAGAATGGCTCTTGGGGTGTAATGATGTGTATATTTGGGCTTTTTTTCTTCTGTGTCACAGGCTAAGGAACGCTGGCTTAATCCTCTGAAACATCTGGTTGAACAGATAAATGAGAAGTTCAGTGCTTTCTTTCGCTCCATGCAGTGTGCAGGAGAAGTTGATCTGCATTCAGAGAATGAGGTAATCGCAGAGTCACACCACACTGCTGAGCTGATGTCTCAGAGGAAAAGGGTTATTTTGGTAGAGGTCTCGCTTTTATCACATTTAACCACTTATGACTGAGCACAAGTTCATTGAAAACTGAATTTTATATAGATGTGGTCGTCTGTTTAACACTGAATGAAACATTAATTAAACGCTGTATCCATATTTTTAACGGATGCATCAAATTGAAAATTCAAAGGGTCGCCTTATTATTTTTCCTATAATATTTCTTCAGCATGAATTTAGTTTAACTGAATATATTAGTGTCCCCTCTAGACTTAAAAATAAAATAATTTAAGTTAAATTGTCCAGTTTATCAGTGGTCAGACGGTTATCGCTCATGAGGTTTTACTCACATGCATAATTTAGTAGATTTATTGATGATTAAACTTATGATGGACTTTATGAGCCTTTTTTGTGAGTGGATAAGATTTTATAAGTGTCTTTAGAAACTAAAAAAAAAGAAAATACTTATACTGCAGGAAGAGTATGACAAGTACGGGATCCGCATCCGGGTGAAGTTTCACGCCACCACCCAGCTCCACGAGCTGACGCCTTACCATCAGAGTGGAGGAGAGCGCAGCGTCTCCACCATGCTTTACCTCATGGCCTTGCAGGAGCTCAACCGCTGTCCCTTCAGAGTGGTGGATGAGATCAATCAGGTATTTCTTACACACTCAAAACAGTGTGACCGTAACAAAGGTGCACATGAGCTGCGGGTACTGTAATTATTAGGGAAAACCAGGTACGAGTTTCTCTTTACTGACATTTTAACAATTTTAATAAATAGAACTCAGATGTTGCCAACAGTAGTCATCAATTTGCCTATATTAAAGAGTCTGAGCCCACCTGTTTCTTTATGCAGGGAATGGATCCTGTAAATGAAAGAAGAGTCTTTGACATTGTGGTCCGCACAGCCTGCAAAGAGACAACATCCCAGTACTTCTTCATAACACCTAAAGTGAGTGTTTTGTGTTCATGCAGACTGCATAGACTTATCCATACAAATGTTTGTAAAAGGAAGGGTTCTAAAGAGCTCACTGTATTCAGATATGGCACTATAATAGTATGCCACCAAATTTCAACTGTAATGGGTATTTACTTGGTACTTCATCAGTGAAGAATTTAGGTACCACATCCATGAAATGGCAGACCACTTGCAGTTACATAGCAACATGGCCATTAGGGCTGGGCAAAACGATTATTTTCCTAATCGATTAATCTAGCGATTAATTTTTCGATGCATCGATGAATCTAATGATTAATTAATTTCCCCATTTTTTGACTTGTATAGCAATCTCACATTTACTAATTTATGTATCTCAATAAAAAAAACACAAATTTCTTCATTTGAACACCTTTTAATAAAAAAAAATTGCAAAATAAAGTTGTAGTAGTACAATCTTATATTAGAGATAGCATTTAAACAAGAAATGAAATGTGCAAACGTATATAAATTTAAGAAAAGTTAACAAAACGTTTAAAATAAATAGCAGCAATGGTGTCTTTAAACAAAAAAAATGCAACATTCACTTTGCTTTCTGCAAAAAAGTGGTCTTCATTCACACAAAAATAATCCATTTTGTTGCCGTTTCTCACGATATATTTTTAATGGAGAAATATTTAAAGTTAAAGTTTATTTTTTTAAATTTATTTAATGTGGAATAATATTCCTGTCTGTATTTATTCATATTTGTGTTTAAAAAAACATTGTTTTAGTGTGTTTAATAAATGTTTATCTTGTTTGGCCCGCGACCTAAAGTGTGCCTTAAGTTTTGACACCCCTGGTCTAAAGCAAGTCCAAGCTTAACACGCAATCTGCACTAAAAGTTTTTCCTTTAACCTAAATACAGAATTACCTTAAAAAAATAGAAATCTTTTATGTTCTCTTTGTTTTATGAGGATTCATTCATAAAAAAAGAAACCATGATTTTCCTAAAGATCCATTTTCTAACACAATAAAAAAAAATCATTATCCACTTATTGACTAAAGTGAATGAAACCCTGGTGGACTTAATCTAATAAGATTAACAAGCCATTTCTAATCCTTAAACACCCCGGACTTTTCAGCCGCATAAAGCCTTTTTCTCCAGCAAAGCAGCCTTCGAGACACGCTTTGCTGCTCATTTGCGAAGAAAAACAAAAAACATCATTACCTAAAAAGTCACTCTCAGGGTTGGCGTGTAAATGCTGTATTTCCTGCTTTAAAGATGGCCGCAGAACAGCAACACCTACAAAATGGCTTATTTTCCCCACAAACTTTGGGCCGTAGTCATCATAATACTGTCAACTCTAAACCAAACGCCGGGTTTTTATGAGCAAAGCCTGCATATCGCTGCAGCCACCAACCAATGAGTGTAATGACAGTGTTTTATCTAATAAGGTCAGCAGCACTCTGTCTAATCCTCCAGCAGCCTCCTCCACTGTCAGCGAAAACAACATTAGCATTTTTATGGTGCAGCCACAGTACACAAATGTCATCATGATTTCTGACATTGGCTTATATTACGCTCGTTAAGGCGTCCGGCTTCAATAACACTCTCTCTGGATGGAAATACAACCAACTGATGTTCGCTCTGTATTCCAGCGTGAAGAAATACATTCAGGCCTCCTATTCGAGTAATGTGTGGCGATAGAGTCAGTCAGGTGATATCAACAGCCCAGTGATGAGCATACATCATCATGTTGCACGCTTTTATTGTACCATGCAAAATACAAGGAAATTAGGAGTGATGTACTGGTTGGCACATTAAAAAGAACAGTAACTGCCCAGTAACCTTAAACAACTTCATGCAGGAAAGCTACAGATAACTAACGATGACGGGACTGCAGATTGTAAAAATTTCACAGGGCTATTTTCATTTTGCACTTTGGAGTTCATTTAGAGTGTGAATGGCCCGGGCAAACAAAACTATTCATGTGTCTGACAGTCCAGACTTTATTGTAATTTGATGTAAAACTCACACTGTGTTATGACTGCTTTGTCAAAAGATCCATGAGCTTTGCTCGACCACATTTTCCAGGAAACTGAACAATATTCAGCAGCTTCTTCTAGTTTAAGTTAGAGATGACTAAATGGAAATGTATTAGATATTATCGGGTAATTTGTCCAAACTAGGGCTGCCAACATTAACATGTCACCCCGATTAACGTGATTACAATTTTTAATGCATTTAACCCCTCTGGAGCACCAAATATACAAACTTTTGACAAACTTCTACGTACACAGTTGTTAAAGGCATGACCTTCACAAACAATTCAGGAATTTTGAATAATTCTTAATCACGTTAATCGTGATGACGCATTAATCCAGCCCTAGTCCAAACATCAATTAAAAAAATAAATGATTTAAAAACACTTTAACAGAAAGTTGAGGAAGGTTTAGAGATTTGTTAGTGCCCACAAAAACTTTAAAGCCCACTAAAGGAAACGCAGCTATCAGCTAATATTTAATTTTCCTTCTACCTCCGGGCTTCAAGAACTTTAGTGTTTCCACAATCTAGACAATCCCCTTGCTTTTAATTTGAAATTTCAGTCACTGCTGACCAAGTCATATAGAGTAACTTGGTGACAGTACTTCCTCTGTTCTGGGGCTCTATTTCCACCTGTAGGTCTGCTCTATCCAGAACCAGGAGTAGAAGAAGAGAAGAAGATGAACTAGAAGCTCAAACTCAAGAAGTTGGAATTAAACTTTGACCAAGTTGCTTTGACATTAATAATTATTTTATTTAAGAAAGAAAGGATCCAAACACAAACTTCTGCACCTTGCCTCACTATCGCTATAAAATTCATCAGGAAAAGCTGCTATCAACAGGAAATAAATGTTAATGGAAAGGTTAAAAATACATGAATTTTTGCATGCATAACACAGAGCTGGTGGCATACTGTGTCAACACGGATGATACAATGACAGTAAAAACAGGAAACCACAGCGAGGCAATCACAACAAGGCATGCTGCGCAACCTGTAATTATAAATTTTTAGTCACTGTTATTTCCACAAACTGCACGTTAATGAATCATAAAAGGAGATCAAGTGTAGAAATTATGTGTCATTGTTCTTCTACATTTCAAGGACCAGTTCTCTTTAACTGCATAAGTTACAAAAAAAACGAAGAAAAAACATTCACAATGGCTTGTTGTCAAACTTTGGAAAAAAAATTTTAATTGCACTAACGCACCTCTCAAATCTTTGAGACAGGCATGTTCCTGGGCAGCCCTCACACACATTTGAAACATATTATTCCCGAAATGTGGTTACTGTATTTCAATATTTTTACAACACTTTACAGCAACTCTTCCTTTAAAGACATAACATAATAATAGTGCTTATCTTTGAATACATTTAAAACCGATTTGTCACACTGAATCCCAGAATTGTCTCATTAAATTTTTCCTTTCTTGATTAAGCTGCCGTTGATGTCTGCACTACTCAGGGAGTCATTAGTTAGAGGTGAATGGTTGAGCAGCTACAGGCCCCAGATGAGCTGCAAACAGAATGTGAAATTAAGACCGGTTACACCCTTCTAACAACCGATTTGGCAAGTAACCAAAAAGTCATCATAGCTGAAAACAAAGCAATCATTTACAGAAAAACCCATATGTGCCAATCGGCCCACTTCTCTGGCTAAAGTCTGGGTAAGATGCAGGTTTTCAGATGAACCCTTTATGATTGAAATAAGCCAAAAGGGGCTGTTGGCAGGATGTGCAACATAGTGCCCATTATCAAAATCCAAAAGAGAATATGCAATAATGTAACATCATGAAGTTCGCTTTAGATTAAATAAAAAGAATATTTCCCCGTTTTCTATAGATAACAACCAAGAAAACATCTTGTAAAAATGGTAAAGTGGTGGCGCAAGGTAATACATAATATTTCAGAGGAAGTGTCCAGTGTTGATAACAGTACAAGTAAAATATTGTAACACGACTCCATGAGCTGTGAATGACCTGATCACTAAAGCACATGCAAGGCAAAGTCCTCCCTGTACAAGTTTGACTCCCTTTGATTGTATCCTCCATCAACTTCCTGTCTGCCTGTCTGTCTGTCATTAACACCATGAACAAAAGCCATAAAAATAAAGTAAATAGTCAGGTTGCCAGCACTTTTCCTTAACTTCTAGCTAAGTCATAGTATCCCGTTATTTTTAATGCAGAACCACAAAATGAATTCTACTAACCCTGAAAGCAAGCTGGAAATCTCTGCAGACAGCCTCGGTAAAGACACACAGTAACATTTTTGTTTGTTTGTTTTTTTTACATAGGGCCAAATTAACATGGGTGGGGATGTGGTCATTTTAGTGCAACATATTGAACCTTTGCAGATAAAACCACCGAATGGTGTTCCTCAGCAGCCCTGTCCTCTGTCTTTATGCTGGTCTGGCTCAGACCACAGGCTGACTGCCAGTCCGGAGACATTACTCGGCTGGAGGTGCGCGTGTCTTGACGATCATTGGTGGGCCCCTCCACAATGGATTGTGAGGTTTTTTCCTAATGGGGTCATCTGGCTCTGGCCTCATTCCACAGTCTGAGAATTATTTCTAGACAGCACCGTGGACTCTATCAGTCCAAACAGCCGGGCTATTTCTGCCCACGCCATCATGCCTGACACATAAGGGATTATTGCCGAGACTACATCAGGATCAGGAACCACACGGAAGCACACAACATGGATTTGTACAAACACAAGCACACAGACTCATTACCACAGACGATAAACAACTAATTTACATCACTCTGGGTAATGCCGCCTGCAGAAACTCAAACAGAAAGAACGCAAGAAAAGGACATTTATCTGTTTTCCCCCCTCTGTGTGTGGCAGTGTGTGCGCATTGGCTGATGACATCTGCAGCAGTGATTGGATCTTTAACCTCTCCTGTAAAGTCAATCATGATGACAGTGAGGTAGAGATGAGAGTACAGGAGAAGGGGGAGGGCACAGCAATGATACAGTAAAGAGGTCACGTTGAGAGCAGAAGATGAGAAGATGGTGCTTGGAGGTGATTGAGAGGTCAGGGTGAGACAAAGAGGAAAGGGAAAGGATGTTTAAGGGGTAAACGTGAGGTGGAGGACACTGGCGTGAAATATAGAGGGGAGGGATGGAGGCTAAGATCTATGAGCAAAGGGATGGAGGAGAGAAAATGAGGAGGAAAAAATGGCATGAGGAGTCAGGAGGTTAGATGCATGAAGGGCACTGGACATGAAGGACTGATGAATGGTTGGAGGAGGGTTAGAAGGCCAGATCAGCAGAATAGATGCAAGTGGGAGAGAGTTAAATGAGATAACGTGAAGAGGGATGAGGCAGGTTAGAAGGAATTACCGGCAAGGCAAAGGAGAATAGACGGATTAAACGGGGATGCAAGAAAGATGAAATCTTAGAAAAAGATTACAGAAAAAATAGCTTGAAAAGGACAAACAGATAAAGAGTGAAAAAAGGGGAAAAAAAGAAAGAAACTCAAGAAGTATGCTAAGAAGCAAGGAGGTGCATGGGAGGACAAACGAAGGAACACGCAGGCGGAGTCAAAAATGGGATGGATGCAAGCATGTTGACACTGGAGCACATAAAGAGGACAGGGCGGAGGGATAAACAGGCCAGTACGGCTCATTAAAGTTGGATCAGGAGCTAAGCTGAAAAGGTAATTGTCTAGTTTGGTCTGGTCCAGCCTGGCTTGGCACACTGACCCCGCCGCCCTCTGACACTTGAACCCTTTTTTCCTTCCGGGTCTCTTTGGAAGAGCCGGCTGGAGTGAGCAGATGCTGGGGAATTATCTGCCGGTTGTGGGTCCTGTCTTTATTTATGTGTGACAACAGCTGCTCCTTGATTGGTCAGTGTTGGTCTGAATCTGATGTCACGGCTCATTTGATCAAAGCATGACCAATGAAAACTAGTTTAACCAGGGTGGTTCCCTGCTCACAGCCACACTCTTCCAGTGCTGTACGCTTTTTAAAACAATTCAGGCAGCTTCAAACTCAGTTTGAGGCAGTTACCTTCTACTCTTGTATGGTATCAGAGGGCTCATCTCACATGGGTACAAAGACCAGCCTACCCAGCATTTTTGTTTACGAGGGGCAGCCAATCAGAAGAAATTCAAAGAGAGCTGCTGGCAAATCCTATGAGCAGTGGGAATTTTATTTAGTCATAACCAGTAACCCTAAAAAGGATCTGTATACATAATGCCCATACGTCACACAAACCAACAAGAAAACACACAACAAAACTAGTTCCAAAAGTCCTCCCCCATGCATTAGCAGCAGTGCAAAACTCTGAAAGGCATTTCCATTCAAGTCCCGAGAGTCTATTTCTCATTCTTTCCACTCAGGCTGTATAAGGGAGTTAAATTCAGGAGCGATCCCTCTCTCTCTAAGAGGATCTTTGTACAGCAGTTTGTTCCAGAAATTTGGACACCACTTCTCATCTTGAATCAGCTGAAATGGAAGCCTCCCAGAAATGCACAGCTGGGTTAATGGATTGGTTGGGTTCTCCGTTTGGCGAGGGTGATTGGGGATTACTTGGATTCACACTGAAGTCGCACTGCATCCTAGCCAGTGGCTGACTTTAATAGTTCTGTCAGGGGTTGGCAGACTGGTAGTGGGCACTTGGACAGGCTGCCTTGTGGGTCACCCTGGTGAGATGGGTGGTTTATTATAAAAGGCAGCTTTAAAGCTCCAAATTCCCTCACACAGATATTTTCATATATTCCGACTGATTAAACTCTGATGAGGTTGAATGGTGCTGAAGCCATGCTGGGAATTTCTGCAAAGTTTAGATATTTTAATTTCCATATACACTCCCCAAATCTGAAGGTGCCATCGTCTGATGAATCTTCTGCTTCTAATGTGCACTACAGCTATCAAATAACGTGATGTGTTGGGACATGGCCAGTGAGCGTTAAGCGCAACGCAACACAGGGGCACGTTCAATGTTTCGAAGCTGAATGATGTGTGAGCCATAGTTTTTCATATATCTCCAGCCTCAGCAGGCTTTGAGGTATGTTTGCTCGCATTACTTGGGTGTGTCAGTGGTTTTCAACCACCAGTGATACATGTATCAAATTCACAATAAGAAGAAGAAATATATAATATTAATGATGCGTTCATTCACTCCCACGGGCAATTTAGTGTTTCCAATTAACCTTTTCCCAGTAAATGCATGCCTTTGGACTGTGGGAGGAAGCTGGAGTCCCTCGGGATAACCCAGGCAAACATGGGGAGAACATGCAAACTCCACACAGAAAGACCCCAGACCTAATGGCAGAATTGAACTCAGGACCTTCTTGCTGTGAGGCAACAGTGCTAACCACTGTGCTCATAGAAATATGGAGCTCAGACTAGAGCTCTGAATCCCCACCCTGGGAGATCCCTTCCCTCATCCTGACACGCATCTTTGACAGTGACCCTCTAAACCTTTATCTCCAAGTCTGAAATGAAGTAGTATGTGACTAGCTGACGAAGATGACAGAAAGGAGTAAAATACTGCTTGGATGAGCACGTTGCTGGACAGCACATTGCCATCTAATCACAAATGGGTGTTCTAGATGTATGTTATCATGTTTTCTGGCATCAGATGAAACCCACATGACTCTTTGTCTTTCCTGATCAGTTTAAAATCAAACTGTGTTGTATCTAAACCTGAATTTATAAAGTTGTTGTTGCTGCAACAAAATCTCCGTCATATAATTTTCACTTTGGAATATTTTGGACTATACCACTTTAGAAAAGCAGCTGAAACTCTGTGAGGCTCCCAGAGGCACAGCATTTATTGTGAGATCGGAGGTTTTTGGCAGCCTTCAGCTTAACTTGCACAGCAGTTATGAAGAGAATAGAGCTGTCTGTATAACATGAGAGTCTTTTTGTTTTACCACTTTGACATACTTCGACTTTAATCCTTCATTGAGAAACAAGATTAGATCAATACTGTCTCAGTTTGTATCAACCATCTCTTCAATCTGTCTTTTCTGCAGACGCTAATGAAGTAGGAATGCCAATAAATGCTTATCTGAAAGCTGTTTGCTCCTCACTAAAGTCAGATGTGAAATTACCTCCAGGTAATTTTTGTGGGTGGCTCATCAGATTTTCTGCTCAAATAGTCATTGGCAGGAAACCAACCATTTATTTACAAAGAAATCAAGTTCAAATTTGATAAAGACAAACATCACGTATTTCTCAGAGTGGGTAGAGTGTGAGTAATTAGGTCACAGGAAAAGCGGCAGGTTATGGCTATATGTAAAAACGTAATTAATAGTTCATCACAGTCACATGAAAATGTCAAAAGTGCTTCTTTAGCCTTCACACAGTGTCCTACAGACTGAGATCTTATTTTATTATTACTGGTTTATTGCAAGCTAGACTGTGCGAATGAAATCTAAACGATTTGGGTAGATTATACACATTGTGTTGCAGTCATGAAAAAACACATCGTCATATAATCAGACTTCAGCTGACACAGCTGCTCTAGCTGTTATTCACTGTTGGGAATCAGTATCAGTATGGCTATTAATTAGTTCATATTAAAACACAGGTTGTAAAAGCAGTCATAATGCAAGACTGTCATCCTAAACATCTGACAATGGAGGGACAGCCAGGCCTCACGTGGGACCTGAACATCGATTTGTTTGTGTCCATGGACACATTTTGATACTGAAATACTGGCGACAACCAGCGCTACCCCTCAGCCTCCAAGTGGGCACACCTATGGTATTCATTTCAAAATCCTATGTCACCTTGTTCTCAGTTATCTCGCATTCACAAGATTTTCAGAAAACCTGACCTCTGACCTCAAGGTAAAAGTCACCAGGATTTGAACTGCACCTATGCACCTATCTTTTCTGTTGGTTATGGACAAACAGGTGTGCAGCCAAGGAGGACAGGCCAAACCCGTCTCAGGAAACATTTTTTCTTCCTTGTTTTCACAGTGTACCAAGGGGAATGAAAGGCGAAGGTCAAAATGTCAGAAACTGCTCAAAAAAAACTACAGCACAAGATTTTCTTTGGTTTGTTTGAGTTTTTGCCTTTTATACAAATAGCAACCTAAAAGGCTTTTCAAATGTTGGCCTGCAAAGTCAACATCCCTCATAAAGGCATAGAAAGTACACAAGTTTTGAGTAATTATCATTGTCATCGGGGTAATTTACGTTTTCAATCAAAGTAAGGAAGTGCTTCTATTTTCCTTTCTAGATGGTTGAAAGTCACATATTTTCCCAGAGAAGAATATAGGAACAAATGGGAAAAGTACAAATCACCTTTACCAAAAAAATAATTAGACACACTGAGCTGTTGTTTTTTTTTCTTTTGTTTTTTTTATATGCAGCCATCGGATCCATTTGTTTTAATATAGGACAGCCCATTAAATGGGGGATTATTTTTCTTCTAAACTTGTACTAAAACTTTACTTATTTATTACAAAATATGGGGAAAGGGCTTAATATGAAACTGTGGTTCTGCATCCTGCATACCATTTTTGAGAGGGCTTCAAAGTTTCACTGACAGCAACACGAGAGGTTGATAACCTACTTTGTTAGCACTTGCAAAACATTAGTCGCTAAACATCACATGAACAGATTTGTACATGCCTGTTTCCTTTGAAATATCTGGCACGCGGCTTTTTGGCAGTCATTTTTGCCAATTTTAAAGTTCTCTTTGCCGGTAATGTTAGATAAAAGGCCAAAATTGTGATACAAATATGAATGGTCTCATGTGGCTTTTCTAAGCATCACCCATCCATGAAATAAACATGCTGGCAGTAAAGGATGGTTTTTTTCTGCTTTGAGTGTTTCATCCTATCCTCCCGCAGTAAATCGCCATGAGGGAGAGAAAACAAAGGTATGAAAATGTGGACAGTGATTTTGGAGAATTGTTATGGAAGATGTAATCCTTAATGCTTAAAGACCATTCAGAAAGACATCAAAATAATGCAGTTAATTTTTTTGTTCATATACCAATCAAGCGGTACTGAGGTTATTTATCTTAATCCATCTATTCTAAAAAATAAAAAAAAAAACACCAGCTATGAGCTGAACCGTTCTTTAGTAGAATTATTACAATCCTATTGCTGTGCAGCTCAATTCTTTGATTCAAACAAACATGGAATATTTTTAACAATATCCTGTGTGGTACTGTGATAGAGCACAGGTTCATTTCTTGCCTCCATCACACGGCATGCCTAAGAAGCACTCAGAACACATCCCTGAGTAAACTATAAATGTCAGTGCAAAAAGTTTGAAACAGTTGCACACACACACAAACACACACACACACACACTCGTATTCATATCTTGTAGGGACATCAAATTGACATAATGCTTTCCCTAGCCATATACCCTAACCATCAAATATGAATGCCTGACACTTACCCTAAACCTGACCTTAACCCATTTGTAAACCTGTCACTAAAACCACATTTTGACTCTCAAAAATGCCTTCAAACTTATGGGGACCAGGATTTTGGTCCCCACAAGTACAGTAAAACCTCCAATTTTTGGTCCTCACAAAGATATAAATACACGCTCACAAACACGCGCAGACACAAAACCTGCAGCCAGGTCTCCTGACACACACATGAGTTCAACATTAAAATGAGGCTTTAAAATATTCAGTAATGTATATAGAAAGGTGAATCATGAATGATTGAAGATGGCATTATGATGAGCACCATTAAAACTCTCTACCCTGGTCCTCAGCGGAGCCGTAAAGGCACACCGTCATGCAAATACAGCCGTCCACTTTACAAGAGCAGTATAAATGTGGATATTCAGCGTCCAGCTACACATGACGTGTGACGTGTCATTTATCCAGCCGTGTGTGACTAAATAAGCCCTAAACACCTCAAACTCTCTCCTTTTAAACACCGTAACGACTCCTAATATATGAGAACCTTCACACAGTCTTTAATGGATGCTTACAGCTGGAAGCCCTCGCAGCTTCTTGAGTGCATACATTTTATGGTGGCCTCCAGGGGGAAGTGCGCCAGTGGAAAAGTAATCTACTACCTAGTGAGCTCCAGTATACACAGAACAAAGGATTCAATTTCATCCACAAACTAAATATGAATTTCTGTCCGTTGAAAACCACATTCCTCAAAATAAGGAAGGTTTGAATGGAATAAGACAACCCCAGATCCAGCTTCAAGTCAGTGTAGTTTTTTGAATTTTAGAGGGTCAGTAAACCCCCAAAAACAGGGAAATGCTCTAAGCTTATTAAGGATTCATTTGTTATAAATATCCAAACCCACAAATGCAGGAAAATGGCTGCGTACCGAGCCATATACATGCAGAGTAAAGCAACTCACAAAGAGAAAGGTTTCGAAACTTCTTTTCAATAATACAACTTCAACTTTTACCAGTTTGCCAAATGAAGCTATTCAAAGGTAAAATACAAACATAAATCCAGCTTCAAAGATATGAGCTGCAGACAGTTTGTTTACTTGTGATTGGTACATTCTGTCATTTTAAAGCTTAAATTATTAACTACAGTAATTATTCCAAAATATGCATGATGTTGATAATTAGGGACACATGCTTATGATAATTTCTTATGAATTTTACACTAAGACAACAAAGTTTTCATTTTAAAAAGAATATTTTAGAGTCTCCTGGCTCGTCTTAAAGGAAATCAAAATTGATGTGACACAACAGACAAATATTGTCATCATCGTATTTGTCATTAAGCCCTAAGACTTTTATAAATGAACCATTAAATGTGATATTTATTTAACATCTGATATTTATTTTTATTCAGTCATTACATATCACACAGACGGTGTAAAACACTTTATAATATCCACACGCTATACAGCAAATCCCCATAAGAGTCAGCAAAATGACTGATAATCACTACAGTGATTTATCAAACCACTTATTCACTGAATCTAACTTCCATTAACAGTCACGGCACATGAGTATGCATGCCATGAATGTTACTGCAGGCCAGTTCCATGAAACTGTAGATAATGTGGATGCCAGGGAAGTCGTGTCTGTCACTAGGGAGATGACAGCAACTCTGCACGGAGCCGAGGCTACACTACCATCTGTCATCAGAAGTTCACAGAACGCTGGCTAAATAAGCTTCCATCAGGGCCCTGCCTGGAAAAGCAGCTATTTAAACTAAACTTAGAGTATTCAGCACGGAACACCTTCAAAGTGTATCATAAATACAAGGAAACATGTTTCTGATTTAGACTGTAACCAGAACTAAGATCAGCGATTTTTCTAATGCAATTACAATCCAATGGGTTTAAGTCTTATTAAATATGACATGATTTACATTTTAGAAATGAGGGTCACATTAGAGTAAAGAAAAAAAAAAACAGGCTCAATCTGGATGTGTTTTATACGCCCTCTCTCATGATTTACACCCCAACAGTCTGAGTCACACTCAGCCCTCAGTCAGCATCTTGAACATCCAGAACACTAATAAGACGTCATCTCAGCTCACTGCTGAAAGACAGGACTTAGCTGAAGGTCACATCATGGCGAACGCTTCACTCTCACTCTCATATGCATTTCCTGTAGGCATCCATCGATCTCCATGTAATCATGCAGTCGACCGACGTGTTCCTCAAAGGCAGTGGTTCTTAAACTTTGTCTCAAAAACATTCCACAGCACATAAAACAAAACAAAAAAAAGTTTGATTATGACTAGAATCTTACCATCAGCAACGTCTTTTTCATTTATTTGTCCCTCCTAAAATCCCATTAAACCTAGTTTGATTCCAAATACCGTCTCCCCCTTTCCCCACCCCACCTGCAGTGGCTCCCATCACTCTGACTCACCCCACAGTTTGGCAACCACTCAATTTTGGAGATGTTAGCTCTTAATACAGTAAAGTTAGAGTGGGATACAAATAATATCAGGTTGACCCTGTCACAATTTGTTGTCCCTGTCCAAATCACGGACAAACACTATCCCACAGCTGTTTATGTTTTTAAACCCATTTTACACAGAGAGACATTTTTGAAAAATGTTTTGAGAATATTACTACACATGGGGGAGGGAGGGGGGGCGACTACACTATGAAGATGTTCGTTTTTCTATTGTTTTCACAAGTACACAGGTATTTTTGAAAATTGATTTTTTTCGTTTTCCTGTCCACACGTGCAGTTTTGAAAACAACATCTAGGTCCACATGTAAACACGTGGACCTAGATGTTGAAAAAACAAAGTCAAACGCTGGTAACAACATGTAAATCCTAACCGTGTAGAAATGTTGGCAAATCAGAAGTGAAGAAGCCTGGGAGGGAGTACTTTTGAAAAGTTTTTGTGCTTTTCTGGAAAGGCAGCTAATTTTGTGTTACTTTTCAAGTGCCTTCATCATTTCAAATGTTAATAACAAAAAACAGGATTTTGGATTTTGCCTCAATGGTTCTCATGGCCAGAGTCATAGCGCTGTGAAATATGGCTGGTGTAGACTCACAACTTAGAAATAGACAAAATGCACACAGCAAACATTTAAAAAATGTAATTTATTCAAAACCGATGATGACGCTGGCGGACAGCGACTGCGTGTGTATATGTAAGTGTTTAAAACTGCAGATAGTAAGATTAACAGCAACAGTGGTGCAGAGCGTGACATTAAAAAAGGCACACACCTTTGAAGTTACATTTTCCTCCTCAATAGGGAAACACAAAAACTGTTTTTTTGAAAATCTCCACCCTGGCAGGAGTTTTCGAAAATCTCTGTTTTCAGTGATTCAAAACGCCGTTTACACATGGATAAAAGGCCCAAACACACAGAAAAAGCTGAGTTTTCAAAAATACCTGTGTAGGTGTGGACGTAGCATAAAGGAGGTACATATTTTCCACACTATAAGGCGCACTGTTAATTTTTGAGAAAATTTGGTAAGCGACAAAGCCGCACCGCTTGATGGATTGTCGGAGCATTACGGCTACACTAGTCAGGAGCCTCACGGACTCATTGTTATCTGGCTCCAAAACTCCGTCAGCTTCAGTTCCAAAATCAAACGAACACTAAAGCAAACCGAGAGTTAAAAACTGTCTAAATTCTTTGATCTTTAATAAAATGATCAGCGTTGCTGCTTTACCAGGTATAACAATTAAGTTTAACATCCAGGCATCCATGAAAACAGAATTTATTAAATTTAACAGAGTTAGAAGTTAACAGGAAGCTGCTTTCGCTAGTTACCTAAACATGATATAGCATGTTCTGACTGAGAGATTTCTGAAAACATCCAAACGTACAGCTCTGCTATCACTTCCAACATAAATGAAGACATAAAACTAAACAGCAGTGACATTTGTAGGGTTACTGAAGTTGGACTAGCTGGTATATAATGATGTGCTACATGATCGTTAGCGACACAGCTATGTTAGCATAACATATACACAGTGAAGCTGGAGGATGAACGCTAACTTTTTTCCACTCGATAAAAGTTCCCGATGGTTCTTGTAAAACAAATGGGGGCCTAGCAAAAAAAAAAAAAATTGGGAACCACTGTATTAATCCTTGTTACATACTGTAATTCCTGTGTGCCTTAAGGTGAACATCTCCTCCCACTATTATTCTGCCACGTCTCATGTGTCAGATTGTCTGAGCTGCTTGCAGGTACGTTATTTCTCTATTTTTACCCATCAAGACGTGTCTTCATCCACAGAATTTTAATATTTTGTCAGGCAAATTGTGAAAATAGATTCCTCAGATGTATTTATATTTTAAACAGAAGATAGAAAAACAAAAGTCTTTCCTTTTGTTTTTCTTGCCTCTACTTCGCACATCCCAATCCTCTCAACCTCTGTACCT
>VUQR01009503.1:1524-12983 GCA_015108515.1 Hemichromis elongatus | reverse complement strand
CCTCCTTTTGAATTGTGTCCAGATTGCAAACTCATCAGTGTGTGCATTCGGAAAAACAAAACTGGAGCAGAGCTGTTTTTATACATGATCACATGTAAATTAGTTAGATTGTTAGATTCTTACCAAGATAACTGTCAGGCTCCAAAGACACGTCCTCATATGTTTTCACCTTCTGGTCTCCTGTTGTGTATTGCACGTAGCCTCCCATCCACTGGTTTGCACCAACAATAGACATCTGAATTCCCTACAGTGTAGACAAAAAATACAAATTATCTTTATATTCTTCCATATTTAAAATCTGGACTGTGTTTAACTGTATGACTGTCTGTTTGCCTTCAGATCTTAAAAACTGCCAGGCAGGCACATGTGAATCTTTCTTTCTATGACTAGACTGTCATTGGTGAGTTTCAGGTAGTTTTATTACCTCAGGCACATAAACTGCACTGAATCCCTCTTGAGACATTTCCATTTTCAGTGTCTCTCCACTGGTTTGAGATCCTGTAACAGAAAAATAAACATAAAGGTAAAAAGGAGTCACAATACAACAAATTGAAAGTTTTTTTTTAAAATTGTGCTAGGTTAAGTAGTAACTTCAAAAATAATTTTTGCTTTTGTTCTAAAAGCAAAAAAATACTGCATTATAAAAAAATAGATAATTTTTTGCTTTGTGTTATAAAAGGGTCTGAGCATTAGTTGAAAATTGATTGATGAGGTAATACTACATGAAATGTAATACAATGTATGTCATTTTAATTGTAACAAAGCTATAACAATAAATGTGTTTGTACCTTCAATGGAGAAGATTTTGTCCTGCAGATTCTGTCTTATTATTTCAAGTGCGTTGAAGTTCTCCACTTGAAACACATATTTGTCTGAGGGAGACGATGCAATGGTGCGCAGTTCTTGTTTTGCTGCATAGTAAGCAAATGCACTCCCCACCTAGTATTATTAGAGGTATGTTTGAGTTGTTATACTATGCAACACGATGTGCTCAGTACAGGTTTTGGTCCATACGTTTATGGACTTGTTTTCACCCATTTACGATATATAGAAAGATTGTGCGCACTCACGGAAGAGAACGCAAATTTATGATAACAACTATGTAATCTTAATCCTAGCCTTCAAGTGTTTGTTTTTTTTGAGTCCCATTGACATAAACATAAATAACCAAACAACTATCAGTGCAGTCCATCTTTAAAAACCTTTATGAAAGAAGGGGTTGTCCTAAAGACGTCACTGGATTTGAGTGTGGTACTGTAATATGATACTACTGCTGAACAAGTCAATTTGTGAAATTTTATCCCTCCTGTGTACTCCATGATTAACTGTTTTAGTTGATTATATATGTAGTATCTTAAGAGCTTTGTCTGAAAATAAAAATTCTGCAAGTTTAAATAATGGAAGTACTTACCCCAATAGCAAATCGAATAATGTTATTACTCTCAGCTAGTTGTGCAGCCCCTTGAAGATTTCGTGGGTCTGTAGATTGTCCATCAGTAATTACTATTAAGACCTTCTTCACATTTGGTCTAGAACCTTTTTGTGGGGTGAAAACATTTTCCCTGTCAGAATAAAGAAAAGTGATTTTAACACAAAACAACCTTTTAAATTGCATGTGTTGTTATTTCAGTGGTTCCCAAACTTCACAGATTCACAGAACAAAAGCATCTGGACAGAAATTCTGGACAATAAGACCATTGTACTGCTTCAGTAATATTACTGCATCCCTCACACAACATGTCTGATGGCATAAGCCGTGTAAGTAGCTCCCCCAAACTGTACGATTCCATCGATGTCAGCCTTCACTGATCCAGATGAGGTAAATTGCTTCAAATAAAAGTGAACATTTGGTGACCAAGAGAACTGGGTAACAGAAAACTACAACAAAAAAGGGAAAAAACAGATATTCAAAACATAAAAAATATTCAAAACTTAATGGAGATAAATGGAAATAAAGATTAAACTATTTTATATGCTATGACTTAAATTACTGGACTGCAGGTCTTACCTGTGCATCATTTGAGAGAAAAGACTGAATCAGTGCATTCACAAATGTCTTCATTGTTTGAAAGTCTACGTTATATATGCTGCCTGAACCATCCAACAGAAAAGCAATGTCTACTTGCGGTGGGCACGCTGTCAAAGAGATTAATTTCAGTATGAAATTAGATTAATCCCAAACTAATTTTAGAAGTCTTATTAAAGTTGTAAAAGATCTACCTCTTCATTTATAATTAAACTCATTTTTTTACATTTACTTCTCTTTACTGAAGAAAGCCTTTTAACATAGTAATCTAATGCATTATACAACAAAAATTGCATAATGAGTATTGAAACAACTTACTTTAAAAATTAAATTAACAAATTAAAATTTTTACTTTTTTATGTAACAATGACCTGTGGGTTATTTCTTGGTATGGCATGCATGTATCAATCCAAGTTTAGAGCTTGACGTTTGGTCTTGTCTACAAGTCATACATAAAACTCTGCATCAATCCCTTTTTTTTTTTAATTTACTCCACTTGTGTTTTTGGGTAAACCTTATTTGTTGCTGGCATATGTAAGTACAAGTCTCAGTACAGTTTTAGTTGATTTGAGATTTAGCAATTATACAAGCACAAAAATAAATCATTGTAACACTATGTTCAAGTATAAAATACACAAGCTTTTTTTTTTGAATAATGTGGCTTCATCAGTTGCACAAACCTTGAAGAGAAGAGGGTATGGGTGGTCTAAGCTTATTAGAAGGGTCGATGTGAAAGCACACACCATTGTACATGGTGATACTTTTGCAGTCCTTTGGGATGGTTGGACCACACACCTGAGGAGACAAAGTTAAAGTTGTCATTAATACAGTAGGCTGCTTTCTTCCCTGTCTCTTAAATCTTTAAATAACTTTTTTCAGAATTTTTTAGTCTTCATAACTTCTTAAGTAGATGAAATTTCCACATTAACATTTCAGGGCCCAAAAATACATTTAGTTTTTACCAGAGCTTGAACATGTGAACCAAAAAACCAGACCCATTCATCCATTCACATTCATTAAGTGTTTCTAAGTGTTTTTTGGTTAGACGTAAAATTTTAAATGGCTTCATTAAATATGCAGAGGTTATTGTACCCAAACCATCATCTGATTTCATGGGATGTTGGTGAATGGCACACTAGGTTTTTGTGGAATGACCTTCATACATTTTCTAACTATAACATGACATTTATGAAATAGACAAATATACTGGTAATGTCTGCAGTTCACAAACTCACCACAGTGTTTTCTGTCGTGGGATCACTTTTCATTGTCAGACCAAGCGACATGTTGACTGCAAAATCTGGTGCTGTATTAAAAGCAAGCAATATTTTTTAAATACTCATAAAAGGCAATTAAGAGGAAGAAAACAATAAAGCACCACAACTGAAACACTTCCCTGTTAAACACTGGAACTTCTCTCAACTGTAAACCAGGATGTAAGCCAGGCAGCTTCAAAATCAATATAATTATAATTGAGTTTCACTAAAAGAATCATCTTAACATTAATATTATTAATGCCATTGACTTTTCCCTCGCTTATTTTTGCAAGAAATTATTAGTTTTGAAAGCTCAATGTTACAAACAAAGATATTTACTCTGAAAATATAATTATGATTTGATTTAAACATGTTTCTTTGCAGCTCACAATAATTTCTTTGATGGCAAAATACTTACTGTTAAAGTTTCATCACATCTTGTCAAGATATTTAATAATGAATGATTACCTACCTTCAACATGGATATTTTGGCAATTTTCAGAAGAGGCGGTGCAGTTATAAATTTTCCCGCTTCGATTTTGTGAATATTTTTCCAGTGGGGCACTGACAAGCACACTAAGGAAATAAATCCAGTCAATGAGGTAAGTCCAGACAGTGAATTGTAGGTAAATAAACTCTGTATGTTTTCTGTTAAAAAGTATTGATTAATTATTAAAGTAAGGCATAAAAGAGAGGCCAGTTCAAAAAATGCAAAATATATAAAGTAATCCTAACCATGCAGGTGTAGACCCACATCCAACATAACAATGCATTTCCTGACTTACTCTGATTGTCTTTGAACTACCTGGTAGCCAAAACCAGCAGCAGAGTTACTTAGGGTCTTCCAAGCAACGGGATCAATATTGAAACAAAGTGCAGCATTTAACACTGGGAATTACACAAAAAAAGAAGAGAAAGAATGACATTGGAAATGTTACTTAAAGTCATTAAATAATGTAATTATAGCCTTTGTCATTATCATCACATTTAGGAAATTTTATGCAGTCTGTCTCATTTTCATTCTATGTCTTGACTACCATTATAGCAGAGATGTCAAAATCATTTCACATTAGGACCACATACAGCTCACATACAGGGAAAATGTTAAGTGGGCTGAACTGAAACTTTGCATCAGTGTGTAGTTTTTTAACTAAACATTCCCTGAGATAGCTCAATATAAGCAAAAGGAGTGCAATTTAAACATTAAACTAAAATTTAAAACATTTTTTTTTAATTTAAAAAACAAATGTTGCTGTTAAATTGTAGATAATCAATGTCTAAAATGACAAACAAAGTTCTATTATCTCATTACAGACTGTCCTGTAATTAGAAAACAGAAAGCTTTTGTTAATTCACATAAATAATCCTTTCTTTGTTTTGTTTTATTGGACCCGTTTAAAAAAACACATTTTAAGTAGGTATTAAAAAACAGGAACTCTTCTTTCATTTCATTGCTCATCTATTGCTTATTTACTTTGGTGTAGTATAGTCAGGTCTTAGGGAAGCCTTTATCAGTAGAAAATGCTGTAAAGCCTATGAAAATATAGTTAAAATCCTAAATTTATGCCCCTCTTCACTTGATTCAAAGCCATTATTGGAGTCTTTGCCAGGCATATTCTTGGCCTCAGGCCTTATGTTTGACACCCTTGTGCTACAGTGTTTCTGTCATTACCACTATGGTGCTCTAAAGCCAGATATTTTATAAAATTTAAAAACATATTAAAGATTAAAATTTAAAATCAGATTCTATCTTTGCTTCTCATGTCTTCCTCCATTTTTCAAAGTAAGATACGGACATTGAAAGCTTTAAAGGACAAAAATCAATGCTTAACCATACAATTAGTTTGAGGATATTCCACAATATAAAAATAGACAACATTTTTGTATGCATATGCTTATTTACAGTGCAAAAAAAACAGAATTGGATGGTGAATGCTGCTAGTGTGCACACTCTCCTGTCCTCTCTAACTGTCAAAATCATCAATATGTACCACACCCACATGCAAGTAAAGGAAATAAAGTCTCTGAGGGAAGTAAGTCTGATATCACAAATGTACATCCACAGAGAAAAAAAATTGAAATCAGTAGTGTGCACTTTAGATGATAAAAACAATGTAGAGACACGAACATTTTATTGTTATATGGTTGCTATAAAGTGAAACTCTGATATTGTTGCAATACTACATAGCCCCTGCTCTATACCTGAATTGTTGTGCCAATTATATTTATCACACAATTCACATTTATTACACTTCCTTTTTTTTGTCATGCTAAGAACAATCAATCTGTCATAGAGTTACATTTGTCTTGTTTTAATGTATTTTTCTGTTCAATAATGAAAGTTTAATTTGATAGATTTGTAAAAACTAAATGTATTTACACATAGATATATTAGACACAGGTATTATATGTTTTATAATACCTCTTATCACCACAATCTCTTTGAGATTACTGTTGTCTTTTGTATTTAAAAATTTTCAGTACGTGGACAGAAAAAGTCAGAAGCAAGAGTATGGTGTGACTGGGATGTAAAAACTCTCTGGTTTTATGTAGCACTGCATTAAACATTTCAGCAGGTAGTTTGATTCAGGATAAAGTGCAAATAAGGAAATGAGCATCACAAAAATATTTCTAGGTCATATGGTTTTACTTTATATTTTACAGTCCATTTATTTTTTGGTATTTAATACTACAAGAAATGTTTTTTAAACAGAAAACTGTGACTGTGTACTCTTTTATAATTACAGAACTAGATAATAAGAATAAATCAAAAGGCACAAACTTGTCTTACCTGATGAAAATAATGTAACACAAATTATCCAATCCATTGTATTGCTTCCATGAAAAAAAAAACCCAATCTATTTGTTTTGTTTTGTTTTTTTACTGATACAGTAGGTGAGGTTTTACTTCTGCTCTGTATTGCAGGAGATGTTAAATCCACTAAACAGCAGTCATAGGGTGACTGATCAAGGTAAGGCAGGAAACACTTTCATGGGAGGAGCCACAATAATGACAGCACTATCTGTTTTATAAGACACACTGCTGTTTGGTGTTGTTTAATTTTGATCCATTTATTCAAGTTTTTTTTTTTTCCGAGGAAAAAAATGTAAATCTATAGTAAACTTGTAAAAGGATGGGTTATTGCATTATTTTATGGTCAATAATATGAAATGATTGGATTCATAAATAAAATAGTTAAATAAAACCTGTTTAAGTAAACTTTCGTTTGCAGACTTAAAACTACATTTTTTGCTAAGACACTGGCTTTACTCAGTTAGTTTCTTTTGTTTTCAGATGGATCTACTTTAAATTTTTTAAAAAGTGGGGGGGAAAGGGTTTAACAAATATATAGTTTTCAAATATATATAGTAGCCTGTTCTCTGAACTGTTTCATACTGCGTGACAATGTCCAAATTCTGTAAGTGGCAGGCAGCATTATGAGTCGGTCAGGCAAGTCTGGATTAAATATCTGGCTACTTCATTTATATGGTTGTTTGTTTCTTTATAATCTTGAAAAAGAAGAAAAATTGGTATTTCTGATATGCACATGTCAAAAAAACAGAATCAGTTTTATTTAAACATCTTGCCATTGCTAATTTATGTTATCTACATATGTTATATATTATCTGGTAGTTGCATCTAGTTTTATTTGGTAGTCTTTGTCCCCGGTTCATTGTATTTAATTTCACTTTCCTAATCTTGTAGTATTAGTTACAGCTGAGTTCCCCACATGTTTCCTCTTCCATCATTACTTCTAGTATTTATTATCTTGGTTTTCACCTTGTCCTTTGACAAGTCCTCCTATATAGCTGTGTTTTTCATGGTCCTTTTTTCTCTTGTGCTTCATAGTTCTTCCTGGATGCTTACATTCCCTGTTTATGTTCTTCGTGTCTATTCACTTGCTTCACTCCTCATTTTTTAAATTTGTCTCCATTTGGGATTGAAAGGCAATAAAACATTTTATTTACATGGCAGAAAAATAAGACCAGCTTGGCTCGAACACTATAGTAAAGAGGCTATAAGCATTGTCAGCAGAGGTGGAGAGACAGATGGATTTGGACATGAATAGGTGCTCCTTATATTCACTTCAGTGTGATGAGTCTGTGGACTGCAGTGTAATGGAACAGCTAGCTGTCTTCACACGCGTGGTGTTTACAGAATTTTTGATGTTATTGCAACTGAAAACCACTACAGATGGAGTTGATAAATTTAATTGCTGCTATTTGGAAAAGAAAAGATCCCCATTGAAAAATGTGTTTCTGTAACAACTGATGTAGCACCAGCCATGACAGGAATACACTTCAGTTTTATTGCACATTGTGAAGTGAATCCAGACTTTTCTACATTTTTGAACTATGTGATAAAATCTAAGTATTGAAACAGAATGACAGATAAACATTTGTGCACGTTCTCTACATGTTCATTTTCACCATTTTAAACCACAATGAATACAACAGTCAGATATTTGTGAATGAAAGTTCTTATATGTGCTTTTAGTTAACATGTCTCAATGTATTATATGGAAAATAAGGATTCACATCCATAGCACAGTACACTTTGCTATGGATGAGCTGCTCTCTAAAACTTTTTGTGTAAAAGTAACTCACAGAAGAAAAAAAAATTGGATACCCCTGCTTTGTTCTATGATTAACAATATAAAACATAAATGTTGCGTTGATGGTTCTGACAGACAAACTTGTAATGTTTAGAGTCCTTAGCTTTTAATCATAAAAAGAGAGAGAATATATATAACTATCGAGAACATGTCAATTTTGTACATTATTGTTGTTTTTCTAATAAAAGAAGCTGGATGATTAGTTATGTATAGAAAATGAAATGTAGTTCTACTCAAACACTGCATATAATGAATAATAATGAAAAAACGTATTTTTTATAAAAATTACAAATTTTACAATTTATTTTTGAACAACAGCATTCACATTGTTATTGGCACTTCATTCATTTTAACAGTTAAGCACCTTTAAGCGTACAAAATATATTAAATTTCATTCATTATACATTACAGGGTGACATGTAAAGTTTTTTACTGTACAATACATTCTACAAACATACAGTTTGTACAAATATAAATACAGAGATATTTCATTGTGGACAATCATTGATATTCTTTAAAAAAAAAAATAGTAGAGACCTTCTAAAAAGATGCTTTAAATTCCATACCATAATTCTTTACAGTACTGTTTAATATTCACTCTGCATCTACTCAGGTAGTTCACTATATTCAACCTCAACCATTTTATTTAAGGATCCAAGCTTTCAGCTTTATTTTTCTATATTGTGCAATAAATTCATCTCAAAGCAAAGTACTGTATAACAGATACTTACTACTATAATTCTCTGCTATACAGAATACTAATTCACAACCTTTTGGCCCAAACAAACAGTTTCTGCCTGTGATGCCTTGTCTTCAGGTGGTCTTCAGATGCTTGTGTTAAATGTAAGCAGTTACCTGTGCAAAAAGTGCACTTTGAACAATTTGATTTACTTTTTGGGTCCAAAAAAAGAGAATAAACAATTTCATTTGTACTTTTCAGACCTCTTCAGTTCATTTCATGTGTCCATTGTGAGGGTCCTGCACACCAGGTATAAACTTCTGTTGTAAGTGAATGGGTGAGCAAGGGAGGGATTTCAGACCTTCTTTAAAGATTTGATAAGGATCTACAAATATAATCCTTTGTTGTTTTTTTTTATTCTGCGGGTGCGTCTCCACCTGGACCATCTTCAGTATCATCATTCATTACCTTGCTATATTTATTCTTGAAAAACCCGGCCTAGAAGTGCAAGGAAAAACATAAACATCCAGCAACTGTGTATAAAAATTATTTTAATGAAAAGAAAACTGAATTCTGAAATCTCTTATTGCTTTCCTCATGAAAAGGTTAATTGAAAAAGTGTAATCAGCATCTCACCTTATAGAGGACAATTGTGAGTAAAATCAGAAAAGCCAACCCTCCCAGGGATCCTCCAATGATCTCTTTGGTAAAATCTGGCTCAGAGTAAACTTCTACCTCTGCCTCAATCTGAAAGATGAGGTGACAGAATTTGAATAAAATGTAAACTATCATTATTATTATTATTATGATGATGATGATGCATTAAGTAAATATAATTTTATATACTGTTATTACAAACACTCACCTTGTGAACAGGAGATTTGTTGTCAGACCCTGCTGAAAAGTAGACGTACCGGGTTTGGTCGTACTCCACACTGACTTGGCTGGTCAAAAGGAATTTAGCAGATTGAAGTCCAATCTAAGAAAATATCGAGAGGGATGAGCTAAATTTAATAGTTGAATTTATAGGAAAATTAATACATCTAGGAAAAAAATATATATATATATATATATAAGTTAGTAGTACTTACTGAGGAACAAGTGTCAAAAAAAAAGACAAAACTAATGTTACAATTAACATCAACTTCCCATCACTTACCTGCTCTATCCATTGTGAACTGACATTTCCAGAGATTTCATACTTCCTCTTCTGCTGCCTTTTCAGGAATGTGTTGCACTTGAACACTCTACAGATGGCCACAGAGCAGTCCTGTGGATCGTTTAAAGAAATATAAATCGAACAGAAGTTGATTCACTGTAATGATAAATCTATCACGTTTAAAGGCATACTTACCACTGCTTTATTTTTTTGGATCTGAGGAACAAACTCTTTGACACGTGGTTCTTCATCACGTTCTCTCTCACAGCCTGCAATCTAGAATACATTTGATTTATGGTCCCAATTTTACCTCATGCATGCTAAGCTTGAGCCATTTTATAAAGAAATGAGGGGTGACTTAAGACTTTTGCAAAGTACTACATATATATTACCTGTAGGCTGTTTAGATCCACCCAAATGTCTTTTCCCCCAAGCTTCACTGGAACCCTGATCAGCACAGAGAAATCAAGTTCTCTGATATCATTTGTTACCTATTTAAGAAAAAAAAACAAGAGCTCAGCATAATAGTTGGATCTAAATCTTACAGTTAAATTTACAAAACACAAATATATACAAATGTCATGTTCTACCATGATTGATTGTTGGAGTGGCTTCTGTAAATCATTCTTCCCAAATGTGAAATTGGTGTAGCTGTGGGAGCTAAACAGACATATTTTAAAGAGTGATTAAATACCATGTAATAGAACAAGTGTCATGTTCAATTTTTTTGTTTCGTTTTCTGTTACAAAGAGAACAACACATACCCTTTAATTGTCATAAAAATGCTGTATTTCACATCTATCGATTTCTTTTTGTAGAGGTCGCTTATGTTGGCATGCTCCTGATTTCCACTGAAAGAGAGAAGTGAAAATATTTACACTGTATCTGTGGGTCTACTGCTTTAATGAAAAGTACATGTACTAAAGGAACAGTACCTGGTGGCATTTGCAGTGACAACGATCTGCCCCTGAAATTGACTGTTGGTGTCAATCCCATAGGAGACAATGAAGGAAGCCTTAATTGAATGAGAGAGAATAATGTAACTTCTCTTTTTTTGTTAAAATTGTGCAAAAGAAGAAAAAACAAAATGAGAAAAGATGTTCTCTACAAATACAATTGAGAAACAAACCTTAGTTTTGCTCTTGAATATTGGCTTGTCAATAGTGCAGTCTGTCCTCCCTCGTGATAAAACATCTTCACTGTCCAAAGACTTGCACTCAATTCTCCCCTTTATTAGAAAACAGCATTCTAGATGCATTGGAAGAGCAGCAGATCATTGATGAAGTAATATAGACTTGATGCTGACGCTTTACCTGCTGAATGGTGAACTTCCTGTAGGAGAGTCCAGCTGGGTAAGTGAGAATAACACGACTGCTGTAGGAGTTTTCCCCACTGTTCTCCACTGTGACTGTGACATCCAAAAGCTCATCAATGCCCACTTTAACCTCTGAGGATCTGTAGAGTATGAAGCCGGATGAGAATAAAAGGAGCACAAAACAAGACTGCAAATGAACTAAAGGCTGTCTCTCTTGGCTCTTAAAGGAGGTGGTCGCATCTTCCTCTCCTTTCCCTCCCTTATCTTTCCTGCTTGGCTACTTTGTTATTGTCTAGTCTCATCTAACTTTAAGCCTCTGAAAGCCTCTCTGTCTCATTCTTGCTCTCTAAAGCAAAGAAAAATTATGGATTTGATTAACCGGTCCCTTAATGCAATTGACATTAATGC